>SJYX01005029.1:270607-358218 GCA_006410675.1 Oreotragus oreotragus
AGAAGGAAATGGCAACCCACTCCAGTGTTCTTGCCTGGAGAATCCCAGGGAGGGGGAGCCTGGTAGGAGGCCGTCTATGGGGTCGCACAGAGTCAGACACAACTGAAGCGACTTAGCAGCAGCAGGAGCAGCAGCAATGAACTGTGTACACTTGGCAAATAAATCAGACACAGCTCCGACCGGATCAAGCAGCCGTCAACAGGATTACGGCGGCGCAACACAGGGCGCTGTAGAGAAGCGATGGAAAGATGCTCGCGGTCGCCCGGGGACCGGATTGTTGGCACGCCCACCAGATACGTCCATCATCCATGCTAGTGTATGATTATGCACTGACCTCTGCCACACGAGGGACAGCCAGGACTCTCCGCCCTGGAGCTCAAAGCTTTCTGCCAACCTCGAATCTAAAGCCTTTCTGGTCCTTTGCCTCTACCCTCAGCACGTTCCCAAAGAAGAAGACATCTTCTCTCTTCTCGAAATACAGCGTGTTACTTGTGCTTCACTAATGGCCCTGATCCCATTTTTGTTTTGCTTGGAGAAAAAGATTTTCTCAAGTTACCTTTTTGAAAAGTCACTTTCTTTCTCCTCTTGCTTTCTTTTCTGTCTCTCTCAGCACACCTGCCATGTTGTTTCTCTGTTTCCCTGTCTCACCTTGTGACCTTTGCCACTACCCCCAGATCATACTTAGTTTCTGCCTATGGGTAGTTTCAAATTAATCATTCACCTTTGGATGTATCTTTGTAAATGATCACTTTAGAGTCTTCTTTTCCATGCCAGCAGCAATTCTCCCCATTTGGCTGTTATAATTAGAGGAATCTCTCCCCAAGTTTTCTTATCAGATTAGAGCTATTGTTTGCTGTTTTATAAGTTACGTGCATATCAAGACTTATTAAGCAGATCACTTAGGTTAGAGGTGCTTCCAGCATGCAACAGTTTGTGAAAGCTGTTGTGATGATTGTTGAAAAAAATCCAGCACATATCTAAATTTCCACTGATATTACAGTTTTAAAGACATTCTGCTTTTATCAATTAAAGATGTGTTACAGGTTCCACAGCAATTTTTCTTATCCCAGACATTTAACAAAAATCACTAAACCCTAAAATATCATATTTACTGCTGCATAAGGAATTTATGATTTTTTTTTTGTCTTCTGCATTGCTCCCAAATCATGACATTTACAAAGGACCAACAGATGTATGTGATGAGGACCTCAGAAGACAAGTCCTTCTGGGCTGGGAGTTCCCATTTTAACCAGATAATGTGGATTTTTCCATCTTTCTACCAATCCTAGAGAGAATCAGCCCAAAGCAAAGATTTTCTTGGTTGAATTCATACATGTATATTTCTACATATCACAGGAAATAGGAATGTTGGTCTCTGGCACTTGCCATACAGTCTTTCAGATTTCCAACATCATAACTCTGAAACTCCAGTACTTTGGCCACCTCATGCGAAGAGTTGACTCATTGGAAAAGACTCTGATGCTGGGAGGGATTGGGGGCAGGAGGAGAAGGGGACGACCGAGGATGAGATGGCTGGATGGCATCACGGACTCGATGGACGTGAGTTTGAGTGAACTCCAGGAGATGGATAGAGAGGCCTGGCATGCTGTGATTCATGGGGTCGCAGAGAGTCGGACACTACTGAGCGACTGAAGTGAACTGAACTGAACTGAAGGATTTACTGAGAAAGAAGAATATCGTTTCAAACATTACCCTGAGCCAAAAAAACTAGGATACAAAAAGAGTACACACTGTATGATTCTATCTGTATGAAACTCTGGTAGTCAGATCTAATTTCTAGTGAGATTTTTGATTGCAAGCCAAGACTGAATAGGATGAAGTAAAAGGAAACTTTGGGGAATGAGGGAAGTGTTCTGTAACTTTGATTACATGAGTGTATAAATTTGTCGAAATTCATCCAGGTGTATACTTAAAATGGATGTGCTTGTGTATATAAACTATACCTTAAAATCCCAGAAGCCATAACAAAACTAACTTAAATGTTGTTCATGTCTGTCAACTCTTTATTCATTTGCTTACCTTAACATGATTGAAATCAGAATGCACGTAATGACTTTGAATCTTGCTGTTTTCACTTAACATTACATCATAAAGTCTTCCCATAAAATGCTCCATTAATTTTCATAATCACCATTTTAAATGACTCTATAATCTTTTGGGAATTGAATATGTAGTATACGTTTACCAAAAAAAACTGAGAAACACCCTACACAGTAACAACTCAGTCTTCCTCCCAACTCAGACCTTTAAGGCCCCGTACTTAGAAGCAGCGGACATCCAGTTTCTAGTATGTACATTCAGAAATATTCTAGGGAGAAGGAAATGGCAACCCACTCCAGTATTCTTGCCTAGGAATCCCATGGACAGAGGAGCCTGGTGGGCTACAGTCCATGGAGTCTCAAGAGCTGGACACTACTAAGCAAGTAAACCACCACCGATGTAAATGGTATTGTGTTTTTAATTTCAAATTTCACTTGTTCTTTGTGGTTATATAGGAAAATAATCAATATTTAAATATCAGTGTTGCTGTTGTTGGTTATTTGTTTCAAGAGTGTTTTATTGATTTTTTTTTTAAATTTTCTGCACACATGATAAAGTTTCTCACTATTAAAAAAAAAGAAATATTCTATGCACAAAAAGACATAGATATGAACATCTTTCCCTCTCCTTGTAGACATAAATAAGACACTATGAGAAACTTCCTTTTCCCCGCAATACAGCTTGGATACCATCTCCTGTTCACACATCAAAACAGGTCAAATTATTTTTAACCCCAGCAAGTGCTCTATCCAGTTATTGTTTTAGTCACTTAGTTGTGTTTGATTCTTTGTGACCCCATGGAGTGTAGCTCCTCTGTCCATGGGCTGTCTCTTATACACATCTAGATGTGTATAAGAGACAGGGCATCATCGACTCAATTGACAGGAGTTTGAGTAAACTCCAGGAGTTGGTGATGGACAGGGAGGCCTGGCATGCTGCAGTTCATGGAGTCACAAAGAGTCAGACACGACTGAGCGACTGAACTGAACTGAGGATTATTTTGTATACTTGAATGCTATTTTTAGCCTTCAAATTTACCTAATCATAGATGAGTCTTTCTTCTACCAATTCCAAGGTAATTTATAGTAAGCTACCATTCATAGAGCCTTCAATTTAAGAAATTATTTATGGTTTAGGGAATTACAAAATGTGGGGTTTTTGCATGAGAAATAATAAGCTTACCACATATTGTATGTGTAGAAATGAATCTGGGATAGATGAAAACAATGGTTTTAATGGCAGCCTTTTCAGTATTTTTTTTAGTAGAATTTTTAAATATGATATTTTAGTCAAAATAACAATATATTTTTCTGTTTTGTTCATAGAGAAAAACTCAATACATTTGTATATGTACTTCAAGGCATAATGTTATGAATGTTCTTTAAACACAGTGTAATCTATCAGCCACTAATACATACTAATATGTATTAGTATGTCTAATATATATAATGCTGTTCAGTATATATTATTTTATAAATATCATTTATATAACCTTGTTTATAAAGGCTTATCAAAGTAACTAAGTAAAGAAGTAAGAGTAACTAATAGATAAATATCCTCATCTAGCCTTGTGGTGAGTAGGCCAAATCATACTTGTGTCTTAATTAGATCGAGAAAGGGACAGAATGTGCTCTAATTTAAAAACAGCACTCTCCACGGTGGGGAGAAAGATCTTGCACCAGGCAATTAGGCATATTTCCATTACTGCAATGGCTCAAAAAAATGATCTCAGGCACTACTAAAATGAAAGTTCTTCAACATAAACATTGGTCAAACAATGCTTTTTATTATGGGTGATGCAGAGAATAAAAGCTACATAATGCCCATATTTACCTTCCAAAAAGTTCTATAGTTTTTCTACTATGCAGATAAATTATTTTTTTTAATATTTTGTTTTCACACTTTACTACAAGTTTGAAGTCTAATTATAATATAGTCTCTTTTTCTATTTGAATGTGTCAGTTTTCATATTATGACTTTCACACCTGTACTAGCTAAGATTAAACAACCATGTCATCTGAGACCACCCATCAACTAAACTGTGAAAATTAATTTCAATTTCACCTAAACTCAACCCCATGCTGCTTTTCTATTACTCCCATACTAGGATATATGTGACTTTCACTTACCAAAGGGCTTATTTATTATTGAAGACAGCATTCTAAAGAGTTGTGGCGACAAACTCTATCTCATATTTCTATATAGCTTTAATAAACACATTTTATGTTTGAAGAAAGAATATTATAAAATTTTCATATTTCTTTGACATATTTAACTGAAAACTTCCAAAGAAGTTTTATCTTAAATTCTAAAAGTTATTAATACTAGCTGGCAATATGTATGATAATATTATAAAATAAATATTATTTTTAGGAAGATTTTTAAAATAAATGAAGTAAACACTGACAAAACTAAAAGAAGAAATTTAGAGAATCTACAATCACAGTCAGAGATTTAATAATGCTATCTTCAGATATTGATAGAACAAAACCAGACTGATAGTACCAGAAAACTACAGCTCAATATGTGTGTGTCTATTTACATGCACATATATATATGAATATGTCTGTAAAATATTTAATAAAACATTGTTTAGAACCCACCAGTACAGAAAATCACATCATGACCAAGTTGAATTTATTCCTGGAATTCAGATTGTTTTAACTTTGAAAACCAATCAGTGAAATACATTATGCTAATAAATCAGAACAAAAGCAATCATTTCACTAAATGCAGATAAATCATCTGACAAAATTCAATATGCATGATAAAAATTGTCAGAAAACTCAGATAAGAGGAAATCCTTCAACCTAATAAGGTATAACTAAAAAATTAAATAAATAAAGCTAACATTATACTTAATGATAAATATGAAATGTTTTCTACTTAAAATCAGGAACAAGTCAAGGATGGATATCACTATTTCTGATCAGTGTTGTATTATGATCTTGTTAGTGTTAATCACTCAGTTGTGTCCAACTCTTTGCAATCCCATCGACTAGCCAACCAAACTCTGTCCATGGAATTCTCCAGGCAAGAATACTGGACTGGGTAGCCATTCCCTCCTCAAGGGGATCTTCCTGACTCTTCCAGATTCTTTACTATCTAAGCCACCAGGGAACCCCACCATGATCCCAGACAATGCAGTAAACCAGAGTGAGTAAAAAGGTGATTGGGAGGAAGAGAAGGGGAGAGAGAGAGGGAATGGTAGAGGGAAAGGGAGACTGAGACAGGATGTAGATTGGAGCAAAAGAGCAAACCACTTTTGTTTACAGAGGATGTGATCATGTGAAAAATTCTAAGGAATCTATAAAAAGTTACTGAACCTAATAAACTGTAAGGTGGTTTATCATGTCATAAAATGATGTCAACATATGAAAAGCAATTATATATACAAATGATTAGAACTTAATATTTTAAAAAAGAAACTATTGGTTAGATTTTAATGACATGAAGTATTTCCCTGTGGCTCAGCTGGTAAAGAATCCACCTGCAATGCAGGAGACCTGGGTTCAAGCCCTGGGTTGGGAAGATCCCCTGGAGAAGGGAAAGACTACCTACTCCAGTATTATGGCCTAGAGAATTCCATTGACTGTGTAGTCCATGGGGTCTCATAGAGTCAGACACAACTGAGCAACTTTCACGTTCTTTCAATTTGACAATATATACGTGCAAACTCCCTAAACTGACAACTATGAAATTCTGTTGACAGAAAGCAACAAATGCTGAAATAGGCCAAGAGTTATACCATGTTGTTTGATTGGAAGACTCAGTATGGTTACAATATAATTTATCCTCACACAGATAATTTATATATTATCTGCAATGCCAACAAAAATTCCATCAAAGTCTGTAGAAATCAACCCAAAATGTGTATGGAAATTCTAAGGACACAGTTTAGTCAAAACAGTTTTGAAAACAGAACAAATTTAGAGAACTAACACTACCGAATTCACTGGCATACTATAAAACTACAATAATCAAGGCAGTGAATTACTGGTATAAAGATAGAAATGGATCAATGAAACACAATAGATAGTCCAGACATAGACCCACACTTATACAGTCAATTGATTTTAAACAAGCAATTGAATGAAAGAAAGGCTCCACTTTTCAATAAATTGTGCTGGAACAACTGACATTCATATAGGCAAAATAAACCTTGAAACACACATCAAAACATACACCAAAATTAGCTTGAGAATAGATCACAGAACTAAATTTAAAAGCTAAAACTATAATATTTCTAGGGAAAAACAGCGGTGAAATCTTTTGACATATTAGGTTATGAAAAGATTATATTTAACCAGACCACAAAAAGCATAAACTATTTAAAAAATTGTTAAAATTTTGTCATCAAAATTTAAAGCATCTTCTACTTGAGAATGTTCTTTTATTTCTGTCTATGTATACGTGTGTATACATATATTCAAACTTGTATCTAGAACAATCTTACAATGTACTAATAGCATAACTAATCCAGTTATATATAGGCAAATATTTGAACAGATATTTGGCAAAAATATGTATATAATAGCTAATGTTTGTAGAAAGATATTCCATACAACTAGTTATGGACACAAATTAAAACCAAAATGAAATATCAATATAAATCCATTAGAATTACAAACATTTAAAAGTTAGAAATGTCTTGTGTACACCCATGGTGGATTCATGTCAATGTATGCTAAAACCAGTAGAGTACTGTAAAGTAAAATTAAAAAAAAAAAAAAAATTCACATCAGCAAAAAAAAAAAAAAAAAAAGCTTAGAGAACTTTAATATGTCTCTGTGTAGTCATATTTGGATTTTCAATGCTTTATGATTCTCCTGAAGTCAAAAAGTTTGTTGTCTAAATTGATCTTGGCTGGGTTAATTTAGAAGTTTGTTTAAATATTGAATATATTGAAAGAAATAAATTTCACACACACACACACACATCCTCTAGGAAGGCTGAGTGGAAGCAACACTACTTATCTAAAGAAAAGCTTTTTGCCAGTCTAAAGAGAAAATATGAAGCTTTCTTATTTTGATGCAGTAAGAGAAGGTGATTATAAATTTACTAGAAGTGATTTAAAGTACAAATTTTAGTCGCAATTAACATTAATTCTTTCTTTTGCTTCCAAATATCTATGTGCCATTGTAGTTAAACTTTGATTCTTCCTGTGGAACCAGCCACAAATATTTTCTGCCTAGAAATGTGTAGCCTGTGAATGACACTATTTATAGAAATGTTACATATTTACTTTGCCTTGATCAATATTGGCAAGAAAGTTATGGTACCAGCATATCTTAAACAGCATATTTAGGTCCCTAACTCATTTCTCAGATATGTCTGGGATTCTCCAAGCAAGAACACTGGAGTGGGTTGCCATTTCCTTCTCCAATGCATGAAAGTGAAAAGTGAAAGTGAAGTCACTCAGTCGTGTCCGACTCTTAGCGACCCCATGGACTGCAGCCCACCAGGCTCCTCCATCCATGGGATTTTCCAGGCAAGAGTACTGGAGTGGGGTGCCATTGCCTTCTCCTTTCTAATTCATACACGATGCTATTCAAAAGTTAACACTGTGGCTACTTCATTTCTCAAACCAATAATATATATTTCCCTAGTGATCAAACAATCACCTCCAAGTGAGCGTATGACCTAGTTAGAAAGATGTGTTAATAACATTTCAGAACTTGAACTGTAGTACTAAAGTGTTCCTAGAAAATTCTGATAGCACATCTTTATTGAGTATACAGTCTCTCTGATTTTGCAAGAAAGTTATGGTACCAGCATATCTTAAACAGCATATTTAGGTCCCTAACTCATTTCTCAGATATGACTCTTATGCTGGTAAAATCATGAACTTTGATTTTTGATTCTCATACATTTATTTGTGTCTTATCATCTTGACATCTAGGAGGTTTTAGGCAGCTAACTGCTTTCTACAATTCGTTTCTAGTTCTGTTTGTCTTGAGTTGTCTGTAATGTAAAGAAAGAATTAAATCCGATGTGGTTGTTCCTTTGAGAACGAAGATTTTAAAGTATTCAATTCTTGAACCACATCTTTCTTTGATAAGTCTAGCATGGATGCATGCTAAGTCGCTTCAGTTGTGTCTAACTCTGTGCAGGCCTATGGATTGCAGCCTGCAAGGCTCCTCTGTCCATGGGATTCTCCAGGCAAGGGTACTGGAGTGGGTTGCCATTTTATTCTTGCCTAGAGAATCCCATGGACAGAGGAGCCTTGCAGGCTGCAATCCATAGGCCTGCACAGAGTTAGACACAACTGAAGCGACTTAGCATGCATCCATGCTAGACTTATCAAAGAAAGATGTGGTTCAAGAATTGAATACTTTAAAATCTTCGTTCTCAAAGGAACAACCACATCGGATTTAATTCTTTCTTTACATTACAGACAACTCAAGACAAACAGAACTAGAAACGAATTGTAGAAAGCAGTTAGCTGCCTAAAACCTCCTAGATGTCAAGATGATAAGACACAAATAAATGTATGAGAATCAAAAATCAAAGTTCATGATTTTACCAGCATAAGAGTCATATCTGAGAAATGAGTTAGGGACCTAAATATGCTGTTTAAGATATGCTGGTACCATAACTTTCTTGCAAAATCAGAGAGACTGTATACTCAATAAAGATGTGCTATCAGAATTTTCTAGGAACACTTTAGTACTACAGTTCAAGTTCTGAAATGTTATTAACACATCTTTCTAACTAGGTCATACGCTCACTTGGAGGTGATTGTTTGATCACTAGGGAAATATATATTATTGGTTTGAAAAATGAAGTAGCCACAGTGTTAACTTTTGAATAGCATCGTGTATGAATTAGAAAGGAGAAGGCAATGGCACCCCACTCCAGTACTCTTGCCTGGAAAATCCCATGGATGGAGGAGCCTGGTGGGCTGCAGTCCATGGGGTCGCTAAGAGTCGGACACGACTGAGTGACTTCACTTTCACTTTTCACTTTCATGCATTGGAGAAGGAAATGGCAACCCACTCCAGTGTTCTTGCTTGGAGAATCCCAGGGATGGGGGAGCCCGGTGGGCTGCCGTCTATGGAGTCGCACAGAGTCGGACACGACTGAAGTGACTTAGCATTAGCATGAATTAGAAATATTATCTTGTTTGGATAGAATATCCCATTAAATTTCTTGAATTTATGTCAGGATATAACAAAGCGCATTCATCAACGTAGGTGGTTTGTATTCAGCATAAGTTTGGTTTCCTCAAGTCTACAATTAAGCAACAAGACACAACAGCCTTTGAATTTTAATGGCAATTGGCAGGGTGCTGAATTGTAATTAAACCAGTGGAGATGATGAATTACTTACAGATTTAAACTGTGTACAGACTAGCCAAGATAAAGCAAATAGTCTGTGGTTTTCTTTATTGATGTACATTTATCAGCAGTCCAACATATGCTGTATAGACCATCTTAAAATGCAAGTGTCTCATGTAATTAAACAACTTTCTGAAGACTGTCTTTTGGCCTTCTAGCTATAAATTAACTAAATTTACATGCCATAGTTTTTTCCTGGAGACCAAGAACTTTGCTTTCTCATTTCTGTATCCCCTATTTATGTCCACAGAAACTATTCAGCCAGTACAGTTGAGAATGTTTCTTATATGGGAATCCTTCTTTTCCCTCCCAAGTTAAAAAGAAAAGTATATATAAAAGAACAGACTTGCTAAATCATCTGTTTATATGGGAGCTTAACACACAAATGCTCCCCATTCTGAAAGGTACCTCTGTATACAAATAGTTTGGATTCAAGATTGCATTTATATTTTAAAAACAAATAAGCTTTCATGCCTATTAAGGACATTACTTTGCCAATGAAGGGATCCTGACCCAGGGATCAGATCCACCTCTCCGGCATTGGCAGGCAGATTCTTTGCCACTGAGCCACCCCGGGGTGCCCCAAACAAAGAAGAACCCTATGATAATACCTTGTCATATTACATAAAACTGATTTTACACAGATTCAGTCAAAATTGATATCTCTCTACTGTTTGACACTGGCCTTTTTAAAGCTTAATTTAATTTTTATATTTTATTTATTTTATTGAAGTTTAATTGCTTTATAACATTGTATTAATTTCTGCTGTACAACGAAGTATATCAGCTATATGGATACTTATATCACCTCCCTCTTGAGCTTCCTCCCATCCCACTATCCCACCCCAATAGGTCATCACATTTTTAAAGGTGATTTACTTACAGGGATATATAATAACCAGGCTGGTTCTTTTTCCAACATAACCGATTTGTGCTTCCTGTAAAGAGTATAGGATAAAAATAATATTATTCCTTTATTAAAAGTAAAAGATGCTTGTAAGAAAAGCCATGACCAACCTAGACAGCATATTAAAAAGCAGAGACATCACTTTGCCCACAAAGGTCCATCTAGTCAAAGCTACGGTTTTTCCAGTAGTCATGCATGGATGTGAGAGTTGGATGATAAAGAAAGCTGAGCACCGCAGAAATGATGCTTTTGAACTGTGATGTTGGAGAAAACTCTTGAGAGTCCCTTGGATTGCAAGGAGATCCAACCAGTCAGTCGTAAAGGAAATCAGTCCTAAATATTCATTGGAAGGACTGATGCTGAAGCTAAAACTCCAATACTTTGACCACCTGATGTGAAGAACTGACTCCTTGGAAAAACCCTGATGCTGGGAAAGATTGAAGGTAGGAGGAGAAGGGGCCGACAGAGGATGAGATGGTTGGATGGCATCACTGACTGGATGAACATGAGTTTGAGCAAGCTCCAGGAGTTGGTGATGGACAGGGAAGCCTGGCGTGCTGCAGTCCATGGGGTCGCAAAGCATCGGACACAAGTGAGCTACTGAACTGAACTGAATATTGTTCCTTAATTCCTTTTCATCATTTTTCTTCTTGATGTCAGCGCACACCTGCACACCCAGTCTCTGCCCAGGGGTAGATAGCAAACAATTGAACTTGAAAGCCCCAGGAACACAATAACTCAGATCCTGAAGGGCAAGGACCACAAATGAGCTTCTTTGACCCTGACTTAGGTGGCGCCAGAAGTTTCTATTGCCCAGTGTGACTCTGGTAATGATTTTCTACTGAGAAGTCAGGAAGATATGAGAGAACTAGGGTAGGGCTTCCCTCTTAGACTTCCCTTCCTAAGGGTGTATGTAGAATGAAATGCAACAAAAAACAAATCAGTTGAGATTTCTTTAAAATGTGTTATTTCTTTTTTTAAGCCAGAGATATTTTTATCTCAACCTAGCAAGCATAATTGGAATAAAATTAGCATGTAAGGAATTGAATTGATCCATGGATTAAACCCATCCATTCAGGATAGCATGGTTATTGTGGATCTAATCTAAAAACCAGTGTTGGCTGTGTGGCTGTATAGAGATTGGACTCTGTGCTGAATAAGGATACTGGGCCTCTTTGCAGTCCTCAATTTGGAAATCTCATGATAACACTGATTACCCAGTAAACTAAGAAGCAGTTATTACGAGGCATGCTTGCTCTCATCTCCTTGCCAAAAAAAATAAAGGTCTGTTTTGTTTTTAAAGTCTTTGAAGTAGCTTTAGGAATTGTTCAACAGTTAATGAATATCACCCAGTGACAACAGTTACCAAGGATGAATATGTTCCTTTTAAATGGCTTGGAGGATTTAGTGGGGATATTCAATTATGGAAGTGATTTACTGTGCTGTGTTTGAATCAGTCATAGAGAAGCAAAACAGCTCACATTTTGGACCTGCTGAAGTTCACAAATTGACCCAAGTAGATAGTGCAACTATTATATTACAACAGTTACAGATCATCTCATCATGGCTTTAATCTTTTTAAAATATTCATAATATTATACATATATGATATATATGTGTGTGTGTGTGTGTGTATGTAAGATATGGAAAGACCTGAAGGAATATTTTGGCCAACCCAATACATAATGTTTAGTTTGTAATGTACAAATGATTTATCTAAATGAGTTACACTTGGGACAGGAGAATAAGGAGTAGATTTCATAATATTTCAGACATGACACTGAGTGAAGTCTCTATTTTTTACTTTCCTAGGGTGAGCCTACCACAGTGCCACTTTTTTTTTACAAGTAAAGAGTCAAATTTGCAGGTGATTTGTTTAAATTCACCTATATGTCTCTGAACACTTGAGGGTGCTTCTTTCTCCACTTATATGGGAAAAAAATATGACTGCATTTTGATAACTTTGGTATGGCACACAAAGTGTTTTTTTTCAAAATTCAAATTCAGATTTTCTTCTAAAATGTTAGCTAAACTATGATTTTCCTACTATACCTCAACTCTGAAGCACAAACTGAACATGAAGATTTCACCCACTCCTTGGTATATTAATTTGGTCATATTTCACAATTTCACTTATATTATTAAGCAATGCTTACTTTATTTTCCTTAATTTTTAATAGCAAAAATATTAAACCATTATTGGTCATCTGTTGGTCATCGGTGCTGTGCACAAAGAAACCATATTGTTTTAAACAGTCTCTCTGCTGAAAAGCGGTGCTGGTTTTTTCTTATATACTCTCATCACAGATCATGTCTTTTATTGACATAATGTGTTTTCCCAAGCATCAGAAGCATCTGTCCACTGATATACTGCAGCTGCTGCTTCTCTGAAATTTTATATCCTTTGGGGTCAATGAGCATCTCCCACTGGCATGTCCCTTGGTGGCTTTATATCGGTGTAATTAATTCTCACTTTAAATCTTTTCACCTGCTGTCAGCCAAGAACCAGTTATGGAAAGCTCAGTTGTCAAAGTTCGTCGATCTTAGACAACAAAAGGGACGAGTGTACACGTGAGTCTCAAGCACTTTCCTTTTTTTCTAATTATACACCTGCACACTGGCGTAACTGTCAGTCACACACATCAGCAGGGTCCCCACATTTGAGGGAGAGATGCGTGTCCGTAAGGCAAGGATTTCAAGTCCTAGGATCGAAGACGTAAAGGCATGTTTTCACTATGACTGCGGTTGATCTATTATGTATGAAAACATGTAAAATGTAAAATGTTTACATTTACAAAAAGTGTAAAAATCCAACTTAAAATAGTTTGGGGCATGAACGAGGGTCAGTGCTACCAAAGATGTAGATACCTGAATCATGTCAAATGTGGGATTTAAAATTAAGCAGATCACTAGGTTTGCAGTTTACCTGAAACATTCAGTTTCACATTCTTCCCTACAGTACCAGAATTACATACCTTCCTATCTGTTTGTAACATATGTTAGCTTTGAAGTTACTGATCGCTAAATATAATGATAGGAGGATTTCCTTACTAAAACATAGATTTCTCTCCTTTTTACCCCAAGTCCTTAGACCCAATTTTCAGGTAAGCCTTCTCTCCGCTGCACACAGCTCTCACAGTGGACCTCTGAACTCTTCATGTTACCTTCTAGGTCTTTCAATTGCTCTATTTGATTTTTCTTAAGAAAAATAACTGCCTGTAAAGGAGAGATCTTGGTTGTTTTCCTACCACCTCTCCCTTCTCAACAATTTAATTCATTGCCAATTAATTTAACACCTCGATTAATGGAAGAGCTCTGAGATACTGGATGAGTTTCTTAAACCCTGAGCTTTCCTTTCCTTTCCTCTCAGTCTGAGATAAGTACCGCTGCCTTAGAGGCTTATTATGGGGAATAAAAGAAAGTAGTTTTAAGTGCTTAAATGGGTACAAAGCATTTGGCAGAAGGTACGTGCACAACTAATGGTCTCTATCATGGTTTTGTTGTGTTTTTATTGATGTCTACTCAAGACGAAGGAGTTTCCCAGGTGTCTCAGTGGTAAAGGATCCGCCTGCAATGCAGGAGACACAAGAGATGTGAGTTCGATCCCTGGGTTGGGAAGATCCCCTGGAGAAGGAAATGGCAACCCACTCCAGTATTCTTGCCTNTCTCTATCATGGTTTTGTTGTGTTTTTATTGATGTCTACTCAAGACGAAGGAGTTTCCCAGGTGTCTCAGTGGTAAAGGATCCGCCTGCAATGCAGGAGACACAAGAGATGTGAGTTCGATCCCTGGGTTGGGAAGATCCCCTGGAGAAGGAAATGGCAACCCACTCCAGTATTCTTGCCTGGGAAATCCCATGGACACAGGAGCCTGGCAGGCTCCAGTCCATGGGGTCGCAAAGAGTCAAGCACAGCTGAGCGACCAGACAACAGCAACAACTCAAGATGACCTGGAAAACAGGCCTCACAGGAAGTGACTGAAGAAAGGATAAAGAGGTTACCCATTCCTGTAACCTGGAGTAACAGATGGGCAATGCCTAGACAAGCCGAGATTGGGACAGATAGAGTGGAAATCTTTTAAGTAAAAACGAATCAGGTAGGCTTAGCTCTACATGAAGATAACTATATTTTGCAGGTTTATGTTATGCTTTCTTTGGTAAAATAGACGTTTGGTCTTCAACTTAAGTTGTGTTATTCTGTTTTAGCTTATAAGCTATTCTAGAATGGCTAGAAATATAATTTGTTGGGAAATATTATTGGTACATTGCAATTCTGCCTAAGAAATCTCTTCATAAATACTGATAAAACTCTCCCCACCATCCAAACACTTAAGAGTACAGCTTTGATCCTCAAAAGAAGCCAAGAGGATTTCAATGGATGTTGTGGCTGTGACAGGGACTCCCCCATCATGACAGTCTTGCTTGAGTTGACACATGTCATACATATGTATCTTTTTCAGTGGTCTGTCACCATTATAAGAAAGCTGGAGGATTAACCAAAAAACGAGAGTGGAGTACATTATCCAAAATACCCTGGACAGCAGACGAAGGAGCTGCTTGGGCAGGCATCCAAGCTCAAGTCCTTTGGAGGCTCCAGAGCTGATGGGGAAATACATAGTTTGCTTGGGAATGATTTCTTTATCACAGTTGCAGCATTTGGGTTTGGTCCAGGAATATTTCCATCTAAAGAAGTTTTAAGAAAATAACAAAAGAGGCAAAAACTAATCTTTCACTGCTGACAGTCTGACACAGAATATTCTTAGTGGATTCAGGCTTCGTTGAGCTTGTGAAGGTTTCATATGTCAGTGGATATTTTTTCCTAAGACAAAGGCTTTGGTCAGAAGCTGAAAACGAGAGCCTCTTGAAGTCAGGGTTCACATCTTAGTCACCTTGATTTTCTGAGAGCCTTCAGTTCCTAGTGGATAATAGGCACTCAGTAAATGCATCCTGGCTGAGGGATTGAATGGGCAAGTGAGTGAAGAATGATGAGGATGATCTGCTCTTTGCTTAGATTATCTGTGTCCTTTACCTTTGTGCATAGTCACTACGATTTCTTACAGTCCCTGGTCTTCTCCTTTGTGTTGTTTTGATCACCAAGACCATAGCTGGCAGTCCTCTATGAGACCGAAGAGTAAAGATGTTTCTCAGATTATTACATTTCCTAACAGCCTCTGGGGCTTCCCAGGTGGCGCTCGTGGTAAAGAACCTGTCGGCCAAAGCAGGAGACACAAGAGACGTGGGTTCAATCCCTAGGTAGGAAAGATCCCCTGAGGAGGGCATGGCAACCCACTCCAGTATTCTTGCCTGGAGAATCCCATGGACAGAGGAGCCTGGCGGGCTACAGTCCAAGGTGTAGCAAAGAGTTAGACAAGCCTGAAGCAACTTAGCAAGCACACACACAACAGTCCTCTATGAGACCAAAGAGCAGAGACGTTTCTCAGACTATTATGTTCACTGGTAAATTTTACTATTTTCTCTATTTTACATCAACTCATGCTGATGCAACAGCTGGATCCTGATGGCATCCAGGGTCCTGGTTAAGTTTATAGGAAGAAAGTCAGGGGATGTAACTCAATAGAGCATCTTTCTCAGAACTTCGGAGGGTAAACTTAACTTCTTATTTCTTCAGTTCCTTGCTAGTAAGAGGGGAAAAAATAAATTCAAATGAAAAATAAGAGATTAAGTATTTCTTCAAAGAAGACACTGCCAAACCAAGTAATAGCATTCGTAATGAGGAAATTGTGTGCTTGAGGCCATAATGGACAGAAGGAAAGAGCATAGCTTGTCTCTGCCTTGCTCTTCTGAATAATGTATCATTTTTTAAGCATAGAAAAGTCCCAAAGAATTAATCAGTGTTTACACTTTAGAGAAAATTTTGTATTTCAGGTTTATTTGTTTTTTTTTTTTTTTAATTTATGTGTCAGACACTTCAAAGCTTCTTTTGCCAGTTCCATTAATTGAAAGAAAAACTTCACATCCACTGATTAAAGGATGAAACCAGAAAGATGAAGTGAGGGGGAGAGAGGGGGTAAAAACGTGATTATTAAATAAAGTGAGTGTGGTCTGAACGTTGCCAGAACTCCAGATGCCCACTGAGAAAAAAAGGCCTGTGACCCTGAGATTATAACCATAGGCTAATTCATGTGCCTGTTTGGAAATAGCCACTTGAGTTCTTAGAATAACTGAGCAAAAAAGCTCTGTTCTTCCTCTCACAAAATTCTGTAAAGATGAGAAAAAAGAGCAGGTGCAACAATGTGACCTTAAACATGCTTCTTTGAAAGAAAATAAAATTATTTTACATGGTTTTCGAAACCTGCCCATTTAGTCAGAATTGATAAAGAAATTGAGTTTAGCAAAATAATGATTATACTTCACATAGCAATAAAGAAAAGTTTCCCATTGTTAGCAGTGATTATCTTTACATTGCAAAAATAAAGATAATTTTAAAGTATATTTCTATATGTGAATATATGACTTTTATTTTCTGATGAAAATAAATATTATAAATAGTATGTGGGATTTCTCTGTTTTAACCTAAAGAGTTTTTTAAGGAGACATCTGTACAATAGAATAGAACATATGCTTGAGGGCATAAGAAGGTTAATCAAGTACAAAAAATAGCATATTTTTCTCTATTAAGATATGTAAAAATCATGCTGAGATACACTGAATTTTTAATCCAGGCAAACTAAAGTATCATCTATGCTCAGTAATTATTTTGAATCTCTGTAGCTATGGCATTTTACATAATTTTGCCTTTATTTATGACATATCAAAATGGTGACCCAGGTAATTATATATAAGGGAATAAATTGATATTGTGTTATTTGTTAGGCAATTGTATTCATATCACCAGGTAGATTTTTAACCCCTTTCTTTTGTTATGCTATGTACAAGTGTGAGAGCAAGAAGTTCCAAAAGTCAAAGACGTTGAGTATTGAACAAAACTTTTAAACCTAAAAAGCTAAGAGAGCTCATCCCTGCTTTTGCCAATAACCCCTCACCCACCTGTCCATGTTCCTCTCCTTATTTCCCTCTCAAACTATCCTTGACTTCGGCATACTCAGGTACGTGAAAACTTTTCATCCCGTCATGACTCAGATAAAGTAAAGAAGCCGCTGGCGATGCAGGAGACCCAGGTTTGATCCCTGGGTCAGGAAGATCCCCTGGAGAAAGGAATGGCAGCCCACTCCAGTGTTCTTGCCTGGAGAATCCCATGGACAGACAAGCCTGGCGGGCTCCAGCCCATGGGGCTGCAAGAGTCAGACACGGGTGAGCGGCTAGCTCTTCACATCTAGCTCACACCTAGTTTTTTCTTGGAGAAATGCTTTGGGGAAATCTGCATAAGGGAACGTTACCCCAGTGGCTACATCGTCCTCTTCCTCCAGCTCCTACTGCATAGTGTCTTGGTTGAGCTGCCTGGCAGACAAACACAGCATTTTTAAGTCAGTTGTGGAGGGAGGGTGGAATTAACAATGCAATAGCCATAATTTGGTTTCATTCATCTGCTTTTGCCAAAGAGTCTTCAATCTCTCTTCCCTTGTCTTGAGTGCTTCTTACAATATAAGGTTAAGGGCAGCCTCACAGCCCTGGTAGCTGCAGCATCACAAAAGAATTCCAGGTGGGCGTCTAGGAGCTGATGGACCTTGTCTATGATTAGCCCTCTGGGTGCCATTTGTTCAGTCAGTGAGCCTTCCTTTAAGGTCTGAGACTTGGACACACGTCATAAACCAATCTGTCATCTTAAAATGAACTCCTGAGTACCTTTCCTTGACTGCCTTTCACAAACCTCTGCCATGTGTTTCTCACGCTTAACGATTTACTGTACCCTGTCACCTTCTTGCCACAACAATGTTATTACTGGACTTTCCCATAAATGTCGTTACTTGACGTAGACTCCCACTACTTTCCACCAGCTCAAATTCAGTATTGAGAGCTAGTAGGGAAGTCAGTCTTCCTCTAGTTTACAGCATCTCCATTCTTTCCTCCACTTGACATCCTGGGCTCTCTCCCCACATTCAGAAATGCCCACTTTGTTGGTACAAATGGTTATTGTACGAATAACTGTCTAGGAGGCTGATAAATTTGCTTACTTCCTTTTTTACTTGCTCATTACTTATACATCATATTTTTGATTGACAGTTATCAAAACTATTTTAGAGACACGAAGACTTATCTGCAAAGGTTTATTGTATTATTATTCAAAGTCCAAAACTGGAAAGAAAAAAAAAAATCCAGCAACTGGTAAATGGGTGAACAAAATACTATGCATCCAGACAAGGGAATGTTATTCAACAATAAAGAGAAGCATAATACTGATTCCCTTAGGTAAATCTCAAAAACATCATGCTAAGTGAAAGAAGTCAGACCAAAAAATCCCCTAAATAACATATGGCTGCATTTATATGAGATTTTTCTAAAGATAAAACCATAGCCTCCCACGGCAGATAAATAGTTTTCTAGGAGCAAAGGTGAAAGAAAGGACAGATTGTAAAAGACCTGAGGAACTTACAAGGATGCTGGAAATGTTTTAAATCTTCAGTCATGGTTATGAATGCATGATTGTTTACATTTACTAAAATTGATTGAATTGCCCTCTTAATGGGTAAATTTTATGGCATATAAATTCTGGTGGCTCAGTGGTAAAGAATCCACCTGCCAATGCAGGAGATGCAGGCTTGATCCCTGGGTCAGGAAGAGGAAGTGGCAACCCACTCCAGTATTCCCATGGAAAGAGGAGCCTGGCAGGCTACAGTCCATGGGGTTGCAAAGAGTCGGATACAGCTTAGTGACTAAACAGCAAAAAATATAAATTCTGCTTTAATATGTAAAAAATGATGGAGATATATTTTTTTTAATCCTCAAAACTGCGCTTTTCTATAGGTCCATTTTACACATTATTCAGCTTCCCCTTCTTTGGACAGTGTTTCTTAAACTTTAATGTACACACAACTCACCCGGGCGTCTTGCTAAAATGCAATTCTAGGTCATGGTTGGGACCAGAGTTTCTGCTTTTACCAGCTCCCCGGTGATGCCTGTGTTTCTGGTCTGCACCATGCTTTTAGAGGAAGTGTTTAGCTGTCTCTCCAATTTTTTGGCTTGTAAGGGTTGCTTGACTTCCATTACAAATAAGCAGAAATGCTTATCCTATCATCCAATGGTTTACGATATGGAAAAGACCTGTTTGGTGATTAAATTCTGTAGCTGTGTTGGTGTGTAGGTCCTTTGACCTTTAAAATGTAGGTTGTTGCCTGGTACTGCTCTCAGAGGCCATTTAAATTAAACCCAACCATCATCTTAGTTCCTCTGATTCTCCATCAAAACCCAGTTGTTAAGATTGTTTTAGAAACAAGCAAGCATCTCTGAGGAGAGTGCTCTAAAGGAGCTGCTTACCTGTGTACACTTTCCATTAGAGGTAATGTAACTCAAATACATGAAAGTTTTAATTTTGTTTATTTTCATTGATAAAATTTTTCATTTATGTACCAAAAAATTTTTTAAAAATTTTATTGAAACATAGATGGTTTACAATGTTGTATTAACTCCTGCCCTACAGCAAAGTGACTCACTTATACCTATATATACATTATTTTCTATATTCTTTCCTATTTCAATTTTAAATATATCAGTTTCTAGGAGACTTTATACAGAGTCAATCTGAATTTTCTTTTTTCTTTTTCTGACCAAATAGTGTTTAAGGTTCAGAAATCAAGGACATGGTAATGGTGATTAGAGGGAAGGCATGGGTGGGAGGAAGAACACAAATCTGACATCCAGGAGATCCAGGTGTGGGTGGAGGTCTGGCTGCTGCCTGTGAGTACTATGGTGAGGTTAGGATTGCATCTTTCTTCACCTGCAAACTAGAAATGTTTTCCCATGGACGTCTCCCCTTTGGCAGTCTGTTCAATCCTTTGGGCCTCTTCTAAGGAAAGCATTTTGAAATGCACAAAATGATGGCTAAGGAAAACAATTACATTGAAATGCACTTTTTCAAAATATAAAAAAAATGATATAATGATGTAGATTTTTAATTAACATATTAAGTAAGATCTAGTGGCAAATCTAAATAGTGGTGAGCATAAATATTTTGAGGTCTCTGCAACTAATTATAAAACGAAAATACCTCTGCTTTCTATAAATAACAAAATGTTAGGTATTGAGAATACCATTGTGGCTTGCTGCTTATGTACACAGTGGAAGAAAATGTGAAAGTTCAGTAAAAGACTCATGAAAATAAAGGTATATGCTTGCCTATTTTAGTTTGCAAAGCTTCTGGATCCTGTTCACTCTCTTCTTAGGAGTAAAAGTATCTTCCCTAGGAACTCTCTAAGATCTAAAACCTACCAATTAACTGATGATGATTTGAGTAATAGTATACAGAGTTTCCAGTCATGTAACACTGTTAAATAATTCTATTATGTACTTTCCAGAGAGCAATCCAACTGGGGAAGTCAAATATTTTTCAATCACTTTTATTGTAGATGAGGGAACTTCAGTAGAATTGAAATGGTTTAGCAGTCATGTAACCAGTTGGTGATAAATCCCTTGGTACCAGATCTAATAACATGCTCTGGGACCCTTTTCCTATCATCTTTCAATTTAGGAGATTAAATAACAAGTTTATTTGTCTTTCACTGGATAATTCAAACAGTAACAGAATTATTTCTTAGAAACCTTCAAACTTTAGACCTAAAAGATAAGCTTAAATATTTAGGCCAATCCTTTCATTTTAGGGGTGCAAAAGGGAGGCTTATAGAAGTTGTGTCATGCCCAAAATCACACTGAGATGGTCCAGGCTCTTCCACATTTGCCCTTTGGTAGCTCATCATAAAAACTACAAGATTCAGAGATTTCTCTGAAAAAAAAAAACAAAAAACAAGATATTTTGGAAACCATAAAATAAGCATCTTTGTCTGTATGAATGGACTGTGAACCAGCCTGAAAAAAAGAGCCCCCTTAGGTGTTGGTTAGTGATATCCATAATGCCAGAGGAGTTATGTGAATGGAATGTGAGGAAGAAGCTATAAGCAGAGATGAATAGAGCCAGGATGACGGAGGGCTGAAGTCCTGTGGCTGCCCACTAAGGAGACAAGGGTCTGGCCTGGGTGAGTAAGAGATTCATGGCACCGCAGGAGTGATGCCACCATTCGGGTATTAGGTAGGCCAGGAAGCCTGCTCTACCTGATGCTAGGAACTGCATTTATTACTGCATTATTATTATTCACTTTAATGCATGTAAAGTGAATTATGGTGGTGTTCACTTGCAATGAATTTTGGGAAGGACAGAGCTGTGATTATTATAATATGTACGTTAGGAAAGTAATAATGAAGTGGGATTTTGAAAATCATGTCCTAGTACGGTTGTGTATACATACCATGCATGTGTGCATGCTAAGTTGCTTCAGTCGTATCTGACTCTCTGCGACCCTATGGGCCGTAGCCCACCAGGCTCCTCTGTCCATGGGATTCTCCAGGCAGGAATACTCGAGTGGGTTGCCATTCCCTCCTCCAGGGGATGTACCCAACCCAGGGATCCTACCCACATCTCCTGCATTGGTGGGTGGGTTCTTTACACTAGCACCACCTGGAAAGCCCGCAAATACCATGAAAGTGAACGTAAAGTCGCTCAGTTGTGTCCGACTCTTTGTGACCCCATGGACTGTAGCCCACCAGGCTCCTCCGTCCATGGGATTTTCTAGACAAGAGTACTGAAGCAGGTTGCTGTTTCCTTCTCCAAGGGATCTTCCTGACCCAGGGTTCGAACCCTGGCCTCCACAACTGTAGGCAGACATTTACCATCTGAGCTACCAGGGAAGTTCATAGGGAATACTAGAATGATTGAGATGTAGATTCACTTTTCAAGAAGCTTGCAATCTAAATAGCTCAGAGGTCAGACTCTTGATTCAAATTCAGACTCTGCCAATTCACCAGCTAGTTGTGTTGCCTTAGGGAGTTTCTTCCTCTACAAAGCATGGCTCATGATGAAAACATCTTAATAGGATTGCTGTGAGGAGTGAATGTGTTTATTAGGTAGCTGGCCCTGTTTGTAAGATCAACAGCTAACACCATGATCCATTTAGCCAAGAGTTGATCTCAGTTAGTTCAAGAGTCTTAGGACTCAGGATGAACTTTTCATTCTCTGTTGTATTAAAATCCTTTAGTCTATCATGCATCTTGAATTAAATTTTTACCGTAGATCCCGAGAGCAAAATTGTTTTCAGCTGTCACCACTTTGCTGTAAGTCCCCTTACCTGTCTGACTTTGCTAGTTTAGGTCATCACCAGAGATGTCACCAGTCATCTCAGCTGGTGACAGCCCTCTGTACACATTTGTAGAATAACTGATAAATTGTGAATTAGAGAAGAAATATGAAGTCCTTTCTTCACTATCATGAGTTTCTACTATTTTTAGATTTTATGATAAGCTCTTCAGAGCCTGCACCTGGGACAGCTGGGTGTGTGTATGGTGACAATCACAGATATGACACGAAGCTAAGGACTGCTGTGGCGGTTAGTAGTCATGGCAAAAAGCTAGATGGTCAAGTATTTTTAATCATGTTTTCTGAAAACAGATATAAGATCCTGGAACCTAAACTGAGCTCTTTTTTCTACGTAAAGTATTTTCCTATGGACACTTTCATTAATTCATTGTGACATATTGTTTCACTGTACAACATATACAATAAGTGAAAAGATTTGCCTGGATTTTGAAAATATAGGCATCACTGTCACACTTTTAATCTAGGACATATAGGCACGTGAAATAGCACTGTATCAGTTCTTCAATCTGTCAGAAGTCAGGGACTTCAGAGGGCTTTAAAGCTTACTCTCAAATTTTGTCTACTTTCTGGTAATTAATTGGAAGAAAGAGTGTAAGATGAATTCATAGAATTCTTATCTGAGAATTGTAGTAAGGACCAAAATATAGTTTTCACATAATATAGGAAAAGAAGAAATTGTAAATTACATCATGCACTAAATTTCTATATTTTATGAGCATGTTTTCTTTACACTAATTGTAAAGTATTGAAAAATAACATAAGCTTTGGATTTTTCTATTTGATATCCAGACATCACTATCTTCATCCAATATATGTTCAAAGCCTTTACCTGGAAAAAATGTCTGTAAAGACAAGTTAGCTTAATATCTTATCTATTTGGAGACCACTCTGCTGCTAAGCTGCTGCTGCTAAGTCACTTCAGTCGTGTCCGACTCTGTGTGACCCCATAGATGGCAGCCCACCAGGCTCCCCCATCCCTGGGATTCTCCAGGCAAGAATACTGGAGTGGGCTGCCATTTCCTTCTCCAATGCATGAAAGAGAAAAGTGAAAGTGAAGTCGCTCAGTCTGTCCGACTGTTAGCGACCCCATGGACTGCAGCCCACCAGGCTACTCCGTCCATTGGATTTTCCAGGCAAGAAGACTACTGGGGTGGGGTGCCATTGCCTTCCCCGTAGGTATTTCCAGATAATAAAAGCAGTTTGGTGTTGTAATGCCTTTCAACAGAGAGTGAGGTGAAATTGCAGCCTCCAACCATATTTGTATTACTAATAGCTCATTCTGGTTCTCCTAGCAAAAGCTGATTTCTCATACTCTAGATTTGGGATGGAAGCATAATTTTTTATATTTTATTAAGGAATCTTAACTGAATTTCTTATTGCAATGTTTAAGATATAGAAAGTATTAAATTAACAGCTTTGTAAAATTAAATATGACATTACAAATTTTTATTAGGTTAAAAAAGAGTCACCTTATTGCTAAATAATGATTAATTAATAGATAAATGTTATAAGAAGCACAGAAAGAGAGAAATGTGGAAGAAAAGAAAAAAGAGAAAGAAAAGAGAGGGAATAGGCATGAGAGATAAAGACGGACAGAAAGATATTCAGTAGATTCAGATATGTGTTCAGTTCAGTTCAGTTCAGTCGCTCAGTCGTGTCCAACTCTTTGCGACCCCATGAATCGCAGCACGCCAGGCCTCCCTATCCATCACCATCTCCTGGGGTTCACTCAGACTCACGTCCATCGAGTCCGTGAAGCCATCCAGCCATCTCATCCTCGGTCGTCCCCTTCTCCTCCTGCCCCCAATCCCTTCCAGCATCAGAGTCTTTTCCAATGGGTCAGCTCTTCACATGAGGTGGCCAAAGTACTGGAGTTTCAGCTTTAGCATCATTCCTTCCAAAGAAATCCCAGGGTTGATCTCCTTCAGAATGGATTGGTTGGATCTCCTTGCAGTCCAAGGGACTCTCAAGAGTCTTCTCCAACACCACAGTTCAAAAGCATCAGTTCTTTGGCACTCAGCCTTCTTCACAGTCCAACTCTCACATCCATACATGACCACAGGAAAAACTATAGCCTTGACTACGGACCTTAGTCGGCAAAGTAAGGTCTCTGCTTTTGAATATGCTATCTAGGTTGGTCATAACTTTTCTTCCAAGGAGTAAGCGTCTTTTAATTTCATGGCTGCAGTCACCATCTGCAGTGATTTTGGAGCCCCCCAAAAGAAAGTCTGACACTGTTTCCAGTGTTTCCCCATCTATTTCCCATGAAGTGATGGGACTGGATGCCATGATATATTACAGTAAATAGTATTCTCACGTAATTACTTAAATGGAAAATCACTTGATTTTGGAGCCCAGGAAAATAAAGTCTGTCATTGTGTCCATTGTTTCCCCATCTATTTGCCATGAAGTGATGGGATTGGATGTCATGATCTTAGTTCTTTTGAATGTTGAGTTTCAAGCCAGCTTTTTCACTCTCCTCTTTCACCCTCACGAAGAGGCTCTTTAGTTTCTCTTTGCCTCCTGCCATTAGAGTGGTATAATCTGCATGTCTGAGGTTGCCGATGTATCTCCCAGTAATCTTGATTCCAGCTTATGACCTATGTGCATGCCTCTGTAACTGTTATCATGTCATTCCTACCAGAACTTCCATGAAATTGTTACAGTTGACAATACTGAAGACCATTTTTAGCTGTCCTCTTCTCTTCAAATTACTCTCTCTAAGCATTTTCATGAAGTCTTTCTTGTCTAATCTTTTACTATATCCCTGTCCTCTTGTCCTTCTCCTTGCTTTGGGTCGTCTTCCTAATATCCTAAGAATATTTCACTTTGGGAAGGGAATGGGAAGTGGTCTTCCAGGTAGAATAGAAACAAAATTCTGAATTTGAAATGGTGAGAACAAGTAGTGACTATGGCAAAGTAATACCACACCATCTATTTATTCAATCCCCCCGCATTTGACTTCTCAGTGTTTCTGTCAGTGCCATACATTATTCAAATTGATGTAAAGCCATGTTTCTCGGCTCTAAATCTTTTTTTCCAGCACCAAACTTTGAAAAGAGATCTTTCACTGGAGCAAATCCCCTCTGCACTGCAAAAGCAGTGCTTTTGCCTTTACGGCTTGCAGGCACCCCTCTGCTTATCAAGAGAACAACAGCTGAGTTTGGGCAGGAGTGAAGGAGGCTTAGGAGACATGGCATCAATGTCACACCCAGGCATTGATGTGACTTTTCTATCCTCTGGGCTCATGGAGCCTAAGAAACTTCACATTTGAAAGACAAAAGGGATATCAGCGGTAACAGTGTTGAATGTGAAATGAGAAAGATCAGACAGGGGGCAAAAAAAAAAGTATCTTCAACCTTCCATCCCCGAATGGACTTGAGTTAAAGAAAAAAGTCAAGTAACTCTGAGATCCGAGTAGATATGCATGCATTCTGTACACCCACGAAGCATTAAGAATTCACCAGAAATCTTTCATATGCAGCAAGTATTTTATGTTCACTGTATCTGTATGATACAGTCTTTGCTTCAGACCAGCTCATCACCAAGTGATTAATGCTTTTAATTAAACATGCCTCCACCTAATAGTAGAATCCAATAACTACTAATAGTTTTAGGAAATAATAGTTCAAAATTGAAGTGACCTCAAAATTTTATGAATGTCATGCCAAGGTCATTGGTTATCCTGATTTTCTCATTACTTACTGGATCCAACCCACACAATCATAAGTCCAACACACACACACATGCACAAACACACTCACACATCTCTACCTAATCCCATAGTTCAGTCATTTATACAGGCAATTATTTATCTGAACAGCCCTCCAATGGACACAGGAAAACACAACCCATCTTCCTACACAAAATGTAAAATGACAACTCACAAGAGGTATATGATTTGAAATTTGTATTAGTCTATTAATTGCAAAATTATTCATTGACTCACAGGCATATTTATATATTTTTTTTAAAGAATGAGTTTTTTAAGCAAATACAATATAAAAATAGACTAACATACTCTTTAGGCATTTCTGTTAAGAAGAAATTTTTGTTTTAATCCCAAAGGTCTCTATCCCATTGCTCAGTCATCTGTGTTAGTGAAATTTTACTCACTCCTATTTAGACAACTACCATTGTCAGTGAATGAATGGGAATGAGTTCTGTCCTTCAGTTCAGTTCAGTCACTCAGTCGTGTCCAACTCTTTGCAGCCCCGTGAATGGAATGCAGTACTTAGAGAATGTGGTCAAGGCTATGTTTTGAGATTTAAAGTCTATGAATGTCTCTGGGATTCACATATCGTGCCATTTGAATTTAGTTTCCCAAGGTTAAAACATAAACAGTTTAATATTTCATGAGTTTTTTCATTTTTCCATTATATTTGATAATATAACACTGAAAAACACATCTGCTATGTTTTTGTAGGCCAAATATATGATACCTCTGTAAGTTTTTAGAGATCAAAGTATTAAACTATATGATGTAATGTTCATGTCTAGTATGGTAGCTTAATTTACCAAAATGTAATCTTTGGGAATGGTTTTAAATCTATCAATGACAAATGAAAAAAAAAAAAAAAGTTTAAACAGAAAAAAGAAAGATATATAAGATATATATTCCTGTGTCCATATAAGAATGCCATGACTTCTTATAAGAAACTTCAGTAAGAAATGCTTTGTCACATTTTTTTCTATTTTATCTCAAGATTCTTTTAGTATGAGAGTGTGAGAAGTCTTTTGTATTTCTGATTTGTTTTGAAGCATAATTGTGAGGACCTAGATGAGAGAAAAACAGTTATGTCTTTGAAAAAAAATTAAGACGTCATAATTTCTCATCAGTTGATCAAGGCATATTCAGTTTTAATCACCATTTCCTCCCCCAAAGACCAATTAGACTTCTGAGATGTAGAATAGTATTGTTCAAATTTCAGTCTATATTTCTTTTTCTTACCTATTATTTTCTGGACAATTTGACATATGAGTTACAATTTCAATAAAATCAGCTGCCTATGAATCAACATAATAATTATTCTAAGGTCTCAGAGGCTGAGCTAAAAACCAGAAAGTTACCCCAAGCTTTTCTAGGGCATTCATCCTTAATTTAAAAACTAATCCTTCCCTCCTTATTTGTTGGCTTTGCATCACAGCAAAGTATTTGTGTGGAATTAAACGGTCCACTACATTCTCTTAATATATTTTATCTTTATTAGTACTCTAGGGGAAGTATGTAAGATATATGGAGATCAGATTTGTTTATTTTCTTCCACTAGAAAAAAATAGACATTTGAGTTAAGTTTTGTTTTATTGTTTTGCATGACAAGGCAGATGTCCTTAATCAAATCTGAAAATGAATAGATAGATAGATAAAATAAAATCCTTCTAAAGCACTGAGAGGAGATAACAGGAAAAAATTTTTGGACCAGCGTGTATCTAAGGACAGAAAATGCCTTTAGAAAATACTTCCATAATTAAAAAAAAAATATTACCGTCTACTGATTTTTTGTTGTTTAGTCACTAAGTTGTGCCCAACTCTTTGCAACCCCATGCACTGTAGCCCGCCAGGCTCCTCTGTCCCTGGGATTCTCCAGGCAAGAACACTGGAGTGCGTCACCATTTCCTTCTCCAGGGGATCTTCCCAGCCCGGGGATTTAACCCATGCCTCCTGCATTGGCAGATGGACGGACTCTTTACGCTGAGCCACAAGGGAAGCTCTACCTTCTATTGATAACCATGTGCATTTTCTTAACCCATATTTTCCTTATAGTTTTCTGTCTCTGGATTAAAAAAAAAAACAACTGACTTTTGAAATACCTTTAAGACAATGAAAGGGTAATATTGCTTTTTTAAAGACTGTACTGATTAAGCATCCATGTTTTTATTGAGTTTGAACACACAAGCTGTCTTGTGTCTCTGTAGCAATTCATAACAATTGTTTTAGTTTATCCCTAAGGTTGATAACTTTCATTTTCTTTCATGTCATAAATTTTAAAATTGAAGAAATAGAGTATAATTTGTTTTCAAAGCAGTGACTTATTAACTCTTTGTAACTCCATAAACTGTTGCCCACCAGGTTCCTATGTCCATAGAGTTTCCCAGGCAAGAATACTAGAGTGAGTTGCCATTTCCTTCTCCAAGGGATCTTCGCGACCCAGGAATCTAACATTGGACCTCCTGCATTGCAGGCAGTTTCTTTATCATCTGAACCACTAGGGAAGCCCCCTTTTTAAGAGAAGGCTAGAAATCTCAATTTTATGTAAGTCCTCCTGATTTTTAAATGTGGGTTCAATTGGTTAAGGAAAGAGAAAAATGAAAGGGGGAAAAAGAAAATATGTATGCACAGACTGTTTCATGATGTTGGGTTTATGACTAACAGCAAGCCTGATTTTTGATAGCCCTCTTGCAATGGCAGTCTGGGGCAGAAAGCAATAATATTTTCTTTAATTTTTTTTTTCCTTCACAAAAATGTCTTTGATCTTAGTTCTCCTCATGAAACAAGACTTCACTGTGCTGTTCAGAGTTTTTGGGGTTTGCTGGAAACTTCCAAGGTGCCTATCTTTATGATAGGCAGTGATGAGTTGTGACATGCGTCCTGTATATCAATTGTCAACCCAAGTGACACTGAAATTAAAAGCTGTCATTTGGTACAGAAACCATTTTGCTTTACTTCCTATTATTTCTGCGATCCAAAGGGTGTCTAGGTTTGAATCGGGGCTCTTTACCCCTGGTCTAAGGGTTTCATGAGACATAAGAAAATAGCTTATAGTTCATTGTAAATGGTCATCTTTTTATCACCATCTGTAATTCTGTGTTTCTTTTCTTTTTACTTTTTCTACCTAAATTCTTCTTAGACTCTGTATTATTAGTAAGATGACTTCTGGTTTAATATTCCCTGTGAGAGTTACAGATCTTTTTACTGTACCCATCTTGATTTACAATTTGCTTTCTCATTTGTCACAAATAAAGGCTAAATGAGGCTTCAATAATATCTTCTATTTACCTTTATCTGGTGCTATAATTAATTATACTCATTCTCTAGGAAAAGGTAATGCTGTGCTCATTTTGATTTTAAATGCCAACATATATAACACATCTAGCTTCTCATTTGACATCCAGAGAACTTTACTTTCCAAATGGATGAACTGGACTCAGTGGCCCTTAATGTTCATAAATCCAAAATCTGTAGGACCTTTTTATACTGTAGGTTTCAGTGAACATTTATAAACTTACCTTGAAATTGACCATGAAAGTGTTCATTTTAATACTAATAGATCAGGTAGGAGGGTAGTATTCATTGGAAGAACTGTTACTAAAGCTGAAGCTCTAATACTTTGGCCACCTGATGCGAAGAACTGACTCTGTGGAAAAGACCCTGATGCTGGGAAAGATTGAACGCAAGAGGAGAAGGGGGTGACAGAGAATGAGATGGTTGGATGGCATCACCGACTCGATGGACATGAGTTTGAGCAAGCTCTGGGAGTTGGTGATGGACAGGGAAGCCTGGCGTGCTGCAGTCCATGGGGTCACCAAGAGTCAGACACTACTGAACTAAAGATGCTAGTAAGGTAACTCTTGAGTAGAGACTGGCTTCTAGAAATCTGCTCTTCTACTGTCTTTGAGCTACTGCAGAAGGTCTTGATGGACGCACTGGTAAAAATCCTCTTTCTGGTGGAAGAAAGGAGTTGAAGATATAATAATATTAGCAAGAAGATAATTACTGAAGAGTGGATAGGCTTGTAAATATCACTCACTTGAAACATTTATTGAACCACTGTTCTCTACAGACCATTAAATATTGTACAGTTCCCAAGGAGTAATATGAGATTCCTGAACTTAGAAAAGTTATAATTTACAGGTGGTGGGGGTAGGGGTTGTAGGAAAACAGGAGAGTAAGATTTGTCAGCTCCTGTACTCTTGCCTGGAAAATTCCATGGACCGAGGAGCCTGGTAGGCTATAGTCCATTGACTGCAAAGAATTGGACACGACTGAGCAACTTCACTTAAGGCCAAAGGGTCTCATATACTGTATTAAATCTCACAATGCTTCTCATTCCAAAATATGAATGTCAAATGTGTGTTTCCTGCTCATAGAACTTTGTATCACCTTCTCACTTAATGCTCACAGCAACCCTTTGAAGTGAGGGATGACATGCCCATATTATACTCATAGGGGAAGCAAGATTTGAGAAATGTATTCATCAAAGACCACCAGATAGAAAGCGAAAGGGCCAGAGATGGAGCCCAGGAGTTGCTTGCACACATAGGGCTCCTTTGTAGCCACCCTCAGGAAGAGCTACCTGCATGTCTGTCCCAGCAAATGTTTTCGATCAACACTGTCAGACCTTCCCTTCATTTGGCTTATTGTCTGAGCAGAAGAAAAAATAGCAAGTGTTTTCAAATGTAAAGAGTCCTCTGGCACAAATATCAGTATCGGACTCACATTCTAGTTGTTATAATGAAAACAGATACAACAAAGTACTGATACTCTGAAGATGTACAATTAACTGCTGTCCTCTAATCTTTTATCTAAGTTTATCATAACACTATCCAAGGTGAAGTTACCGCAAAATCACTTTGGGATCCTTATTTAAGACATTTATTCCTGACCTTAAGCCCTCAAACTATTTAACCAACATCTCGATGGTGGATAGGACCCAGGAGGAAGCCTTTAAACACTTTCCCAAAAGTAAGGCACACTGAAATCCAGGAAATACAGCTAAGTTATGGAGTTTAGGTATTTCATATCTTACAGGTGAATTTCCACTTAATTTTGGAGTGAATATAGGTATGTATTTAAAGAAAACAAATTTGGCCAATAACACTACCCATATTCCAGTTTCCCTCACTCTGGAATATGAAGATACTTTCCAGGAATTAGAAGCAGATTGGTTCCCATACAATTATAGTGGTAATCGCTATTGGTTATTATTAGAAAAAGAAGTAAACTCCTGGATTGCAAATTGAGAAAAAGAGAGGTAGAGTAGTTAGAAGTCAGTGAAGGAAAATTTNCTGGGAAAGATTGAACGCAAGAGGAGAAGGGGGTGACAGAGAATGAGATGGTTGGATGGCATCACCGACTCGATGGACATGAGTTTGAGCAAGCTCTGGGAGTTGGTGATGGACAGGGAAGCCTGGCGTGCTGCAGTCCATGGGGTCACCAAGAGTCAGACACTACTGAACTAAAGATGCTAGTAAGGTAACTCTTGAGTAGAGACTGGCTTCTAGAAATCTGCTCTTCTACTGTCTTTGAGCTACTGCAGAAGGTCTTGATGGACGCACTGGTAAAAATCCTCTTTCTGGTGGAAGAAAGGAGTTGAAGATATAATAATATTAGCAAGAAGATAATTACTGAAGAGTGGATAGGCTTGTAAATATCACTCACTTGAAACATTTATTGAACCACTGTTCTCTACAGACCATTAAATATTGTACAGTTCCCAAGGAGTAATATGAGATTCCTGAACTTAGAAAAGTTATAATTTACAGGTGGTGGGGGTAGGGGTTGTAGGAAAACAGGAGAGTAAGATTTGTCAGCTCCTGTACTCTTGCCTGGAAAATTCCATGGACCGAGGAGCCTGGTAGGCTATAGTCCATTGACTGCAAAGAATTGGACACGACTGAGCAACTTCACTTAAGGCCAAAGGGTCTCATATACTGTATTAAATCTCACAATGCTTCTCATTCCAAAATATGAATGTCAAATGTGTGTTTCCTGCTCATAGAACTTTGTATCACCTTCTCACTTAATGCTCACAGCAACCCTTTGAAGTGAGGGATGACATGCCCATATTATACTCATAGGGGAAGCAAGATTTGAGAAATGTATTCATCAAAGACCACCAGATAGAAAGCGAAAGGGCCAGAGATGGAGCCCAGGAGTTGCTTGCACACATAGGGCTCCTTTGTAGCCACCCTCAGGAAGAGCTACCTGCATGTCTGTCCCAGCAAATGTTTTCGATCAACACTGTCAGACCTTCCCTTCATTTGGCTTATTGTCTGAGCAGAAGAAAAAATAGCAAGTGTTTTCAAATGTAAAGAGTCCTCTGGCACAAATATCAGTATCGGACTCACATTCTAGTTGTTATAATGAAAACAGATACAACAAAGTACTGATACTCTGAAGATGTACAATTAACTGCTGTCCTCTAATCTTTTATCTAAGTTTATCATAACACTATCCAAGGTGAAGTTACCGCAAAATCACTTTGGGATCCTTATTTAAGACATTTATTCCTGACCTTAAGCCCTCAAATTATTTAACCAACATCTCGATGGTGGATAGGACCCAGGAGGAAGCCTTTAAACACTTTCCCAAAAGTAAGGCACACTGAAATCCAGGAAATACAGCTAAGTTATGGAGTTTAGGTATTTCATATCTTACAGGTGAATTTCCACTTAATTTTGGAGTGAATATAGGTATGTATTTAAAGAAAACAAATTTGGCCAATAACACTACCCATATTCCAGTTTCCCTCACTCTGGAATATGAAGATACTTTCCAGGAATTAGAAGCAGATTGGTTCCCATACAATTATAGTGGTAATAGCTATTGGTTATTATTAGAAAAAGAAGTAAACTCCTGGATTGCAAATTGAGAAAAAGAGAGGTAGAGTAGTTAGAAGTCAGTGAAGGAAAATTATTGTAAAATCGATAAATAAGCAAAGCTCTGTAAAAATGAGATTTGGGGAAAATTAAAGAAAAACAAAATGGCAACCCACTCCAGGATTTTTGCCTGCAAAATCCCATGAACAGAGAAGCGTGACAGGCTACAGTCCATGGGGTTGAAAACAGTCAGACATGTCCGAGCAACTGACTATACACACAAAGAACAAAAGGAAAATGTTAGAATTAGACCTTTATTTAGAGAGGAAACTAAGACAGTTATAAGAGTAGGTAGAGCTCAGGAGACGGAATGTAAGATTCATAAAATCAGAATGACATTTAACATCTGGCTGAAGGCCAAAAGCAGTGGAGGGCAGCCTCAAAAGGTGTTTTGTTTGTAATAAAACTAACATAGGAATGTAGTTCACTGAAGCATTGAGGTAGGAAGCTTCTGAAAATTATCTGATGATCAAAGATGATAACTCTTTAAAGTTTTGTCATTATTTTGATATGTATAATTTACATTTTCTTCCTTTAATATAGTCTCTCTTTTTTCCATCCTAGAAAGCTATTGATCTCCATAAGGACTCTCATATGTTCATTCCAAAAATTAGTCCTTCACCATAGTTTTATATAATATTTTAAGTTCCTAAATTCTGAAGTGAGCCTAATGAGGAATATGAACTAACTTCCTTCTGGTTGAGGAATCGGAAAGATTTGAGGAAGGGAAGTTTTCACTGATGCGCAGTAAAGAGCTTGGTTTTCTAGGTGATCCCCCAATTACGATTTGGACTGGGAAAGGAAGATGAAGTCTTACAAGATGTGGAGATCAGAGAAGGGACATGACAATATATGTGAAACTTTGAAAAACTAATAATGTTGGAAACTGGAAAGAAAATTTAGTACTTGGTGCCCTTTGAGGGTCTGGAGCAGGGTAGAAAGAGAGAACTCCCAGCAGATTAAAGCCTGGAGACAAAGAAGGGCAGTGTGAATAAGGGGAAGCATAAAAGTTAGGAGAAGCGTTTTCTTAGGAAAGAGAGCTCCATTTCAGACACACTTCATTCAGCTACGGAGATATTAGAATGGAAAAAGTCCTGGACTTGTTCAACTAAAGCACAGTGGGAGAGAAGAAGGGAGGTGTGAAGGCAGAGACTTTTCTAAGTCATTGTGTTGTTCGAGCTGGTCAAGTTCAATGTGGTGGCAAATGAACTCCTAAAAGGAGGGTTTGTATGGAGGGAATGGCAGGGAAAATCATGGGTCCTTTGCTAGGAGGGAAGAAGAAATTATAGTGAATATAATCCAGAAGGTACAAAGAACAATGAAGGAGTTGTTGGTGTTCAATTGCTCAGTCGTGTCCGACTCTTGGCGACGCTATGGACTGCAGCATGCCAGGCTCCCCTGTCCTTTGCTCTCTCCCAGAGTTTGCTCCAGTTCATGTCCACTGTGTCAATTATGCCGTCCAACCATCTCATCCTCTGTAGCCCTCCTTCTCCTCCTGCCTTCAGTCTTCCCCAGCATCAGGGTCTTTTCCAATGAGCTGGCTCTTCGCATTGATTGGGTCTCTGATAACTACAGGCTTTGGGTTCATAATCAGTTAATTTAGCCAAGCACTCTGTCTCAAGACTGCTGCTTTTTGTTATACTAGCAGATATTTCAGAACATCCCTCAGTGCTCACGCACGTGTGTTGGTTTCCTGGAGGGAGGAAGATGATTACGTCCCCTGAATTAATTTTCTCATTCAGGCTCCTAATTAGCAGTTAATTGCTCTAATCTGATGGCTGTGACCTGGACAAGGAATCAGAAGGCAGCCTCAAATTAGCTGGGTGGTTTTCCCAAATCATAGAGGCACTCAACAGTGGTGTGCCTGCTCTGCTCATGTTCTGCATGCCAGTGGAACCGCTCTGGTGATTTTAGAGAGAAAAGAGAATGAGGTAATTGGATACGGTCAGGTGTTTCTATGTGATTCAATGTACTCAGTGGGCAGAAGCGAGCAATGGGTGAAAACAAACACCAAACCCAACTACGATCCCAGGGGTGACTGTTTAAGACCATTGGAAGTGGGCCTCCCACAGCTGACGGATGGAGGCTGTGTGCCGTCTGGAGAGGAGGAAGCAAAGAAGACAGGCAGCGAGCTCCCCAGAATGAAAATCAGGCTGACGTGTCCTGGGAGATGCAGTCAGTAAGCAGAGGGCGGGAGAGCTTCCATTGAAAACCGTGCAAGGTTATGCCTTGAAGAAGCAGAGCTGCCTTGCAAACGAGATCCTTTACTTCAGGGGTTTATACTCCAGTGGGAAAAGAGATGAATACCTGTACAATTAAAATACCATCTAATGAATACTTAATAAAGGTAAGTGGAGAACATTGTGGGAATAAACAGGAGACCCAACTAAGAGAGCTTGAGGTATGAAAACAGTGGAGCCTCCATTCACTCATACAATAATGATCACAGTAATGGATAATAGCAGCTATCCAGTAGGTCGTGCTGTGCTATGCTAAGTCACTTCAGCCGAGTCTCTGAGTGCTCCTCTGTCCAGGGGATTCTCCAGACAAGAATACTGGAGTGGGTTGCCATGCCCTCCCCCAGGGGATCTTCCCAGGCCAGGGATTGAACCTGTGTCTCTTACATCTCCTGCATTGGCAGGCAGGTTCTTTACCACTGAGCCATCTGGGAAGCCCAGTAAGTTACACAGTGCCTTATGGTTTTCAAAGGACATTCAGTATAGACTCCCACTGTCTTTGTTAGAACAGTAGAGAAAGGAAAAGTATTGGCTTAGCTTTACAATATACTCTTGAACAAAGTATTAAAGAATACGCCACTAATTAGTATCGTGGGTGATATCATATTTTCTAAATTATAGTCCATGGTTTTTCCACATTGTTTATTTTGTGTTTTGAACACAAAATTCACTTGAAGATGAAAAGGCAGAATTAGCCTTGGATTCTGGCTTGTAAATAGTACATAAGATAATGCATTTGGGAAGACAAAACAGATTGCATATCTGCAGATGGGACAGGATTAACTAGCAACACGACTCGAGCTATCAGTGTTGACCTTCCTGCATGTCTATCCATCACTGAGACAGTTGATTTCTTTTTTAAGTTTCTTAAAAGGCACACCATAGACTTTCTAGCAGCCTACATTAATATGATTTGATTTAATAGTCAGCGATCATGGAAGGAAACCCAAGAATCAGACAAATTGGAAAAAGAAAAGTGTTATGGGCTGGACTGTGTGCCATTAGAATTAAAATGTTGAAGTCTTGACTCCCCTATAACCTCAAAATATGGTTTATCTGGAAATTGGGCCTTCAAAGAAGTAATTCATTTAAAATGAGAGAGACCATTAAATCGAGTCCTAATCTCACAAGGCTGGTGCTCTTCTAAGAGGACAAGGCACAGTGGTAAAGAATCCACCTGCACTTCAGGAGATGCAGGTTCAGTCCCCGAGTCGGAACATCCCCTGGAGAAGGGACTGGCAACCCACTCCAGTATTCTTGCCTGGAGAATCCCATGGACAGAGGAGCCTAGAGGGCTACAGTCCGTGGGGTCACAAAGAGCTGGGCACGACTGAGTGACCAAACAAGAGCAAAGGACACAGTGACTCAGAAGGAGAGGCCAGGTGAGACGGCAGCCATCCACAAGCCAAGGACAGAGGCTTCAGACGGACCAGCCCTGCCAGCACCTGGATTTCAGACTTCAGGCCCCCAGATTTTGGAGGACCTCAATTCCGTTGTGTAAGCCACTAGTCTCTGGTCTATGTTATTGCAGCCACAGCAATCGAATACAAAAGCATTTTCTTTCCATGGTGACAATCAACAGAACTCTATATGCAAATAGTTAAGTGTTTGCCTACATGATAAAAATCCCTGTTCTTGTGCTGAAAGTGAAAGACACTCAGTCATGTCCAGCTGTTTGCGACCCCATGGACTATACAGTCCATGGAATTCTTGAGGCGAGAATACTGGAGTGGGGAGCCTTTCCCTTCTCCAGGGGATCTTCCCAATCCAGGGGTCAAACCCAAGTCTCCTGCATTGCAGGCGGATTTTTTCACCAGCTGAGCCACCAGGAAGGCCCAAGAATACTGGAGTAGATGGCTTTTCCCTTCTCCAGTGGATCTTCCCAACCCAGGGATTGAACCGGTGTCTCTTGCATTGCAGGCGGATTCTTTACCAGCGGAGATACCAGGAAAGAGAAATGGGTAACGCTAACAGGAATAGGCAGTTTATGATGCTTAATGAACACTGGTACTCTCGTAATTCTGTGAAAGGGAATAAAATACATGGTCTGAGCCAGGAGCCAGTGCCTTGGGCTGGGATATCAGGGTAGTGATGAGCTGGTTGATGGGAGTTATTAGCAGCCAGTCTGGTCCAGCTGGTGTAGAGTTAGGGTGACGTCCAGTGCCTGCTGTACTAGCTGGCCTCCTGGACAGGGACTCAGATAGCAGTGAAAGGGCTTTCACATCAACGGTCAGTTTTAAGTCCAATACAGTTCTGTGATAAGTAATCATGAAACTTGAGAAAAAAAATTTTTTTTTGGTTAAATGTGTTCTTGCATTTGGGCAGTCATGCTCTCACTGTGTTATTAGGACATCAGGAACATGCTGATAACTTTTTAAAAAGCCCAAACAAAGCAACAACCAAAAACCGACAATAAATTAACTTAATTTTTAATACTGAGTTCTTTCTACCACCTAGAAAAGACTCAGAAACAATTTGTTAATAGAGGAAAAAGTCCTCTAACTCAAATTACTGTCAAGTCAAGAACCTTGATGATGGAGTAGCGTATGAAATAAAGTAGCAATATATATGCTCAGTTCAGTTCAGTTCAGTCGCTCAGTTGTGTCCGACTCTTTGTGACCCCATGAATCATAGCACGCCAGGCCTCCTTGTCCATCACCAACTCCCGGAGTTCACTCAGACTCATGTCCATCGAGTCGGTCATGCCATCCAGCCATCTCATCCTCTGTTGTCCCCTTCTGCTCCTGCTCCCCAATCCCTCCCAGCATCAGAATCTTTTCCATTGAGTCAACTCTTCTCATGAAGTGGCCAAAGTACTGGAGTTTCAGCTTCAGCATCATTCCTTCCAAAGAACACCCAGGGCTGATCTCCTTTAGAATGGACTGGTTGGATCTCCTTGCAGTTGTGTCCAATTCTTTGAGATCCTTTGGACTATCACCTACCAGGCTACTCTGTTCATGAGATTTTTCAGGCAAGAATACCAGAGTGGGTTGCCATTTTCCTCTCCAGGGGATCTTCCCAACACAGGGGTCAAACCATCATCTCCTTTGTCTCCTGCATTGCAGGCGGATTCTTTACCCCCTGAGCCACCTGGGAACCAAGCAATATATAATGCATTTTAATTTAAAGATAGATATGTTTAATTGCAGAGTCTGGTCATTAAACTACTGTCAAGCATGGCTTTAAATGGCGTTTAAATTTGGAAAAACCTACAGGTCGAATTGCCCAGCACTCAAAAATAGTATCATTTTACTTTACATTTGCCTTGTATCTTTTTTTTTATTGATTTTACCCTCTTCCTTTTACCTTGTGAGTGAAGCTAACCTTTGAGACTATGAGTATAAATGAGTGGAGGCGGTTGTCATCCACTAAAATTGCTGACCCCCTATTGTGAATGTGACGTCCACGCAGAGAGGAGCTATGCTCTTTGCCTTTGAGTAGTTTCCACATCTAATGTGTAATTCAAAAACGATGAAAACTCCAGACATGTCAGTGACATATCTGCATGCACACTGTGTGTGTCTATGGGGGAGAGGTGTGGTTTCGCGTGGAGGAGGAGTGGTTCCACTTTGAGAGAGGCATGCTGAGACAGTGGGAGGAAGTGGACATGTTTCAGCGGAAGTGATATCCACCCTCCCCAGTTTGCAGATAAAGCTAGAGATGATCTCGAGGGCTGTTATGACATAGATGGCTGGGGCCCAGCCTACACCTTTCACCACCCCACCAGCCCACTGCTCGGCCCCACCAGCGTCCAGTAGCTGCCCCCAGAGCACTTGGTCCTGTGGTTTGCATGCACTAATGGGCCACATGTGAGGGACACATACCTCAGTCTGATGTGTTCACCACTCCATATTCATTGCCTCGAACAATCCAAGATGAACAGCAGGTGTTTTAATAAACACAGGCTGACTCCCAAAGCTGAAAGGGAAATTGACCCAAGAGGGAAATTGACAAGCAGGACCAGGGTAGAGTGAGATAGGAGTGGGCAAATAGATGGAGAACAAGAAGATTATATTGAGGATGTGGAACAATTCAAGCCTTAGAATGATTAAAGCGTCCTCAGAAGGGCATCCATTAAGCATCACATAAGATTTAAAAAGCAAGAAAGACTGATGTCCAAGAGAAAAAAGGAAACACGCTCCCCAGAGCACAAGCCTGTCCATGGTGTCTCCTGGACTTGAGACAATGTGGCAATTCAGTCAAGAAAGGCTTCCTGAGGGTAGGTCATTAGCTGAGCCTCCAGGGATTTGAATAAAAGGGAGAAGGGGTGGTATTCCAAGAAATGGGAGGCTATGGAAGAGGCCTAAGGACAGAATCGAGTAGGGTATATGTTTAACAGAGTTCTGAGAACAGGAGGGGCTTCCCTGGTGGCTCAGAGGTTAAAGCATCTGCCTACAATGCAGGAGACACGGGGTCAATCCCTGGGTCAGGAAGAGCCCCTGGAGAAGGAGGATATTAAGAATAGTAGGAGCTAGCAAAACAAAAAGTAATGGGACTACATTATAGATTGCTCCTTCCCGGTGACACAGTACAAACTCTAAACTGTAGGCAGTAGATTTTGGAGAAACTGTAAGCGATACTAATATGTAGTGATGTATAGGATGAATTCTAATAGGGAGAACATGGAAACTAGATCAGTCAAGAGGCCGTCTGATAATTGAGGTGGTTTCACATAAATCTGAGATATGGTATTGCCAGTGAAAATGATGAAAATGAGATAAACACAAGTCATATACGTGATTTAAATAAGAACTGATGAAATATAACTCCTTTTTGGTTAAGTAGTTAAATTTGGTGACTCCTTTATGACTGGACTATGATGTCAGTGGTAGAAAAAATTCAGGACAAAGAGCTAGTTGGTCCTAGAGGAATATTGACTTTGCTTAGGGACAGGATGCCTAGATTACAATATGATAGCATTCACTAGGTATTAGGAGATAGGATTGAAGTTAAGCACAAGTTCGGTCTTAGAAATGCAAAATTAAGTTGCAAAGCCATAAAAAAGAATGAATTTGCTGAAGGACAAACTATGGATCGAAAAGAACACATACTGAATTTTAAAAAGACACCCATAATCAAGGGAAATTAGGAAGACAGAGAGCCAGAGAAGAATGAGAAATAATTAGGTTTTATTAATTCACATGGTGGTTTGATTCTCTGCTTATATAAACATTTATTTAATTATTTCTCTCATCCCAGCTTCTGAATCAGAGTTCCCTGATAATAATAAATACTTACCTAAGAATTTGACAAAGTCTTTTAAGTTCTTAAAAGTTCTGAAAGTTTTATTTCACATCTGTGTCGTGATGAAATTAACAAATTTGGAAGCTAAAAACCAGGTCTCAAGGTCTGGCAGTTTTTGCTGAGTATATACCCTTGGGCAAATTCCTTAAATTGTAAAATCTGAGGCTTCAGCTATTAAGTGAAGGTGGCAGATACTCTACAATGTTATTAGATAGACAGATAAGTAAATGTGCTGATAAAGAAGCTATGCCAGGCAACTAAATATTAGTTCCCAACTCTTCACTATTTCCTTAGAAATGTAATGCAGCCTTAGAAAGCCACTATACGAACTTCCCTGGCAGTCTAGTGGTTAAGACTTCCCCTTCCATTGCAGGGGTTGTGGCTTTGATCCCTGGTCAGAGAGTGAAGATCCCACATGCCTCACAGCCCCCAAAACAAAGCGTAAAACAAAAGAAGTATTGTAACAAATTCAGTAAGGAGTTTAAATTTTTTTAAAGGCTCCTATTCCGTGTTCGAAGACTTGACTCTTTGGAAAAGACTTTGATGCTGGGAGGGATTGGGGGCAGGAGGAGAAGGGGATGACTGAGGATGAGAGGGCTGGTTGGCATCACTGACTTGATGGACATGAGTCTGAATGAACTCCAGGAGTTGCTGATGGACAGGGAGGCCTGGCGTGCTGTGATTCATGGGGTCGCAAAGAGTCGGACACGACTGAGCGACTGAACTGAACTGAACTGATTCAGTATTCATGCATGACACTCACTCATTCATTGAAACTTGAAGTTTCTATCATGATTACGATATGCTGAGGGTACATCAAAGACCGTGACCAAGTTTTGTCTTCTTGGGGTTCATAGACCAGTGAAAGAAAGAGAAATAAACAGGCCAACTGAAAATGCATGTAATTTCAGGCAGTGAAAAACTCTTTGAAAGTAAAATAAAGCAGCAGAAGAGAATGACAAGATTTATGTGGGAGTAGCTCCATTTTCCATGGGACACTTAAGGGACACAAGGCTTCGATGAAATGAGAGGGAGGAGGAGAGAGAGAAAGTATGTGGGAGAGCGAGCATCCGCATGGGGAGGTTGCTGGAGAGAGATCGCTGGGGCCCAGGACAGCAAGCTCAAGGTCCACATGGTGACCCTGAGTCGACAATGGGAAGAACAGGGAGAAGACAGTTGTGCCTGGTGTGGCATGGGTAAGGGTCAGAGGTCAGGACTGCAGGCAAAGATATGATCATGTAGGTCCTCTGAAGCAGAATAAGGAATTTACTTTTTTTTTTTTTTTCCTCCTATGAGGAATGAGATGTCCTTGGTGATTTTAGAGCAAGGCAGTAACATCATCTGCTTTGGAGGAAAATTCCAGTTCCTCAATTCAATTAGAAAAATGCTTGTTAAACCTTGCGCTTCTCTTAATACTCTCCTTTTCTCCCCCAGCCCATAGCCTGTGTATCAGCGCTGTACTTTTGAGTCCTTTTCATGATGAACTGCAGCAAAGATCCTTCCAAGTCCGAAGGGAGGCGGGGCAGGGGGGAATGCCAAGTTTTACAGGGTTTAGGAAGATTTGAATTAAGAAAAGAAAAGAAATGATGAAACTAATTCCGGGGGCACCACTCTTTCCCCCTGCGCTACTTCACACAAAGGAAAGGAAGTCTCAGTATCTCTCATTATACATGCTTTCACTTTTTAGACAAAGACACCAGTTGTTACAAGTTAACGGTGGGGAGTTTGACTTCATCTTTAAGTACAAAAGTAGCAAAGACTTTAAGTTGTAGATTGGCATGCCCCTAATGAATGCTTTTTTTCAGAAATGTTGCAAGGATTTCTTAGGAAAAAAAATTAGAACATATGCTGCCTCACAAGTGGCTGCTGGAAAACCATAAAGTCGGCAGCAATATTTCTGGCAATTTTATGACAACGCTTCCAAAAGATGGAGGGTAACAAAGAAACCCAGGATGGCTTTATAACAACACACAGTTTGTAGTATTTCGTAGCTCAGGTCTTAGCGATGGTAATTCTCTCACCAAATGACTAGGGCAAATTATTAGTAATGAGTTATTTCAGCTTCATCTTAACTTTGCATACGAAGTTTTGAACCAATGCCACTCAGTCCGTTCCAGATAACAAAGCCAGTGCTCCAGGGTAGTAAAGGAATAGCCCAGCGTCACTCAGTTAATAAGAAGTTGTACCAACACTTGAACTCAAGTCCATTGGCTTCCAATGTCTGTGTCCTTAATATTTTATCACAGGACAGCAGAGTGGGAGGTCGTTCAGGGCATACACTTATTGGAAACAAAAAGATACTACTTTATGCGCTGAAAAATATTTTATTAGCAAAATACATAGCTCATATAATTTATCTTATTCCTCCTCCAGAACATAATCGTTTGATAGAAAAGACGACGTCAGTTTTCCTTTTTGTAAATATAATAGTCAAATCAAATTACCATTCAGTTCAGTTCAGTTCAGTTGCTCAGTTGTGTCCGACTCTTTGCGACCCCATGAACTGCAGCACGCCAGGCCTCCGTGTCCATCACCAACTCCCGGGGTCCAACCGACTCCATGTCCGTTGAGTCGGTGATGCCATCCAACCATCTCATCCTCTGTCGTCCCCTTCTCCTCCTGCCCCCAATCTTTCCCAGCGTCAGGGTCTTTTCCAATGAGTCAGCTCTTCACATCAGGTGGCCAAAGTACTGGAGTTTCAGCTTCAACGGCAGTCCTTCCAATAAACACCGAGGACTGATCTCCTGTAGGAGGGACCATTGGAGCACCTTAAATAAGCCAAATTACCGTTTGACATAAAATTAGCACATTAAGACAACAATAATGATTATGAGGGCGTCCCTGGTGGCTCAGTGGTAAAGAATCTGCCCGTCAAGCAGGAGATATGAGTTTGATCCCTCCGTGGGGAAGATCTCCTGGAGAAGGAAGTGGCAACCCACTCCAGCATTCTTGCCTGAGAAATCCAATGGGAAGCAGCACCTGGACTACAGTCCTGGGTTCACAAAGAGTCAGACACAACTTAGTGACTAAACAGCAACGATGATTACAAGTGTTTTTCGTGGAATATTCAGGTCAACAGTTCAAACCTGAAATATTTATAACTTCTTTTTAGAAGCTTGCAAATTCCTTAATTTATATGCTTTTTATGTTCAGCATTTTTTACATTTATGAAACACACTTGAAACGTATTTCAAATGGAATTATCAATTTAAGCCCATTTTTTATCTGAAAGTATTGTTGAGGCACGTTTTCCCCTGAATTGTTATTTCTTTGAAAATTTTATTAGTCCCTGAAAGAAGATGATACAGCTGAAGTTCTCTAAGTCTTTGAGTATTGGGTATGCTCTTCTTTATTTGACTGTAGTGAAGCCATGTCCTGATTTCTAAGTTAGGAAGGAGCTCTTATTATTATTATTAATATGTACAAATTACATTTTTGTCTGCCTGACTTTAGGCCCCAACTGCTGTCTCCGGCCCTTTCAAAGGATTCTTTAATAATATATAAAGATAATGGGATGAATAATACCCTCATAGCTCAGCTGGTACATCATCTGCCTGCCAATGCAGGAGACCTGGGTTTGATTCCTGTGTTGGGAAGATCCCCTGGAGAAGGAAATGGAAACCCACTCCAGTATTCTTGCCTGGAGAATCCCATGGACAGAGGAGCCTGGCAGGCTACAGTCTGCGGGATCGCAAGAGTCGGGAATGACTCTTAGTGACTAAACCACCAAGCCACCAACCACCAGTGAAAATGAAAGTGAAAGGTGCTCAGTCGTGTATGACTGTTTGTGACCCCATGGCCTACACAGTCCATGGAATTCTCCAGGCCAGAATACTGGAGTGGGGAGCCGTTCCCTTCTCCAGGGGATCTTCCCAACTGAGGGACTGAACCCAGGTCTCCAGCATTGCAGGTGGATTCTTTGCCAGCTGAGCCACAAAGATGCTCTAGCAGATGCCAAGACGAGTCAATGAGTGTATCATCAATTAAGGTCAGTGATCAGCAAAGAGGTCGGCCTGCCTGTTGGAAGAGGCTACCTGTAGGAATGGCGTGAAAGAGCATTGGCTGCTAGCTTAGGCCAGTTGCTGATGGTGTAGGCTTTCTGATTGGGGAATCGTTCACACAAGGAGAACCATGGTGAAGTGGGGCTGTGATATTCACATGATGTGGGTAGTACTGGTAAGAAGTGGAGGAAAGGTTGGCTTCGCTAATAGCAATGGAGAGTTTTAAGTCAAAAAAACACAATCGAGATTGTAAAGGACAGACCCAATTTAACTCTATCTGATGGTTCTGTCAGTTTGGGCAGGCAGTTGCTCTTAGGTAGAATAACATCTTACAGCTACTTCTGAAGTCAATCATTTGGCCGCCTGAACTTTCTTTTCTGATTTATGGAAGCAAGCATCATAACCATTTGATTTATCAGCTACTCTCACCAAGCAGCTCAAGGATACAGTTCCCTTCACATGTCTAATCACAGTTTCATTACAGAATGCATATAGATTTTTGCCCTCTGGGGTTCTAAAGAGCATCTGGGGTTGAGAGGAAGTCTGAAAGCTCTCTCTCTAACCTTGAGACTAAATTAATGTTATTTTAGACTCAAAACTTCCTCCTGCACATAGTAGATCATGAATGTAATTGAAAGGGATTTGAATCCCAGATGTTTACGCACTTGCAATATCCCAAAGGTTTCCCTCGGGGAGTCATTCTCCTTTGCAGTTAGAGACACAATGGAAAAGCAGCCTCAAAGCAAGCTAACAGTGTCAGCTAAATTCAGATGTCAGCCTGGCTCCTTGGTGACAGCCCCGGAGTATAACATGGTTAGGCTGGTCTCACATCAGTTTCTGAATCTTGCCAATTATGATATTACGATGACTGTCTAACCAAGACTGGCGTTTGAGCAAATGACCCCTCTTAATGACTATGCTTCCTTCATTCACTAGGGTGGAACAAATCCTTTTTGTAACAAAGCAGGTTTCCAAAGGCTCTCATCTAGAGAAATCTCAGTGGAAGAGGGATTGTCAACAGTGATGCTCTGCTCTGGGAAGCTACAAGTTAAATGAAGAGATAAGATAAAGAACATGAGGCAAAAAAAAAGAGCAATGCTGGGTTTCTAAGCGTGAGATGGATGGGGTTTGCGGTCAGTACTCTCTCTTCAGAGAGAAGGCTGTTTGCCTTGTTCTGCTGTAGACCATGGAGTCATCTCTCTAGCTTGTTGATTTAAAGTAATTGTGGAAGTTTGGTGACTCAGGGGCCAACACACTTGTTGTTGTTCAGTCATTCAGTCATGTCCAGCTCTTTGCAACTCCATGGACTGCAAGCACCCCAAGCTCTCCTGCCCTTCACCATCTCCTGAAGTTTGCTCAGATTCATGTCCATTGAGCTGGTGATGCCATCCAACCATGTCACTCTCTCTTGCACACTTCTCCTTTTGCCCTCAGTCTTTCTCAGCATCAGGGTCTTTTCCATTGAGTCAGCTCTTTTCATCAGGTGGCCAAACAATTGGAGCTTCAGCTTTAACATCAGTCCTTCCAGTGAATATTCAGGGTTGATTTCCTAGAGGATTGACTGGTTTGATCTCCTTGCTGTCCAAGGGACTCTCAAGAGTCTTCTCCAGCACCACAGTTCAAAGGCATCAAGTTTTCAGTGCTGAGCCTTTTTTAATGTCCAATTCTTACATCCGTGCTTGACTACTAGAAAGATCATAGCTTTGACCATACGGATCTTTGTTGGCAAAGTGATGTCTTTGAACCAACATATTTTTTTCTTTTTATCACTTTTTTTCCTCCAAGCATGGCTGACTCTCTATGACAGTCTGTAGATAGGAAGGGCCATGTCCATTCTCTCACACTTCCTCTGGCAGCATTTGGCCTCATGAGAACGATCTGAGATATTTGCAATGACCTGGCCATTGAGCTGATTGGGGAAGTCGGAACCTGCTGTTTGTTCACTAGCCTTGTTCTTTGGCATCTAATTCCAGGTACTTCAGGGGGAGAAGTATTGCAGGTCTTGAGGCTGGTAGAGCACAGGCGCTTCCAGGAGGGCACCCAGACACACAGCTTTAGGACATGTTGCCTTGACCGTAACTTGACACAAGGATGTGCTTTGAAGAAGCGCAGGGTTTGCTCAGGGACTGGGTGTCCTTCAGCTCTTCTCAGCTTTCAGAGTCTATAACTGCAGCTGTGGCCTTCGGCACATATGGAAGGGGCTAGTCTGAAACTTGCCCTTTTGCCCGCTGAGATCAGACATTGATTTGTAGAAACTGGGAGGGGATTTACTGTAATATCTCTGAACTGAAAATGAAGTCCCTGAATGGCAAGCTTCAGGAGAAAAGAAACTCTGATGATGACCTGTGGGCTCCCCGGATTCTGCCCTTGAGAAAGCATCCTAATAATTATGGCTTCGAGCGAAGACGGCCAGAATAACACCAAGCAATTTTCATTTTGGTGTTTCACAGAACAACTATGTTTCTTGAGCACAATCCTAAATTGTAATATCTTCAGGTTCTGACTGATTAACCGACAAATGCAGTTAAATAACTGGCTTTCACTCAAAGAGAGAAATGATGCAGAAAGAAAACTGCTGCCTTCTGATATTCCCACTGATAGTGATGGAAAGCACTGAGGTCTGAGATGTCTCTTCTGGATTCCTGGGCATAATTTTCATCTATATTGATGGAAGTGCCAAATGTGTCTTGCCAATAGGAAAATAGAAGTTCAGGAGGCAGTCCCTGTTGATTGGACTGATTTTTCATTTGGGGGAATTATATAATGCTTTCACGAACTTTCCAGCATCCTGGAAAAATATTGCCATGCCATGTATGTTACAATTATCCTTAGAATACAGTGTTTCTACTTGAGAGGCTTGTGTATGTGACCTGAGCATTCTAGCTCGTGTGTATAAGTTGGTGGCAAGGAGTCATTGCAAAAGGTAAAGATGCTTTTCCCCCGCAGCTCAGAGACTATTAATATCAAATGAAAGCACATTCTAGCATCCAGAGGAACACAGCCTCTATGCCTCTCCAATTTCATTTTACACTACCTGACGACTTCCATGAAATCCTTTAGGCATAAATTGTACATTTTTCTAGGATCTTTGTCCTCCCTTAAGACTTCTGTCCTTGCTGTGCTAATCTACATAGAGGCAAGGAAACATGTCTCAGTGCCTCTCTCTTATTTCCCCCTAAGATTTGTTGCTTAAATGTAAGAGAAACTCCTTGGCAGCTCCACACTCCTCCTTCCCTCCCCACAGCCTCTCAGAATTTCTCAGCTCCTCGCAAGTGTGTTTTCTCCTTATGGAGAGGTTGATTTGGTTCCATTTATAAAAACAGCAGCTATTTAAATGGGGAAAGCTTTCCCTTATATCGTCTTTCGGCCAAATGTTTTTCTGAAAACACACTCTTTTTTTTTTTTCTTTTTCTAGTGGAAAAGACAGATTCTAAGTGGATTCATAGTTCATCAATTTGCTAAGAGTTTTCTGTGGGTTAATGCGCTTGAACACTAAGTTCATATAAGTGCCAAGGTGAAATATATGAATTAGATAATGGGTCTATATAATGGTATTATATGTATGTGTGGTTTGCATGTATGTATAGTATATATATAAACTGTCATGTTTATATATTGATATTATATTTATCTCCTGTATAGAATTTTATATAGTGATTTTTTTTCTTGGAAGATGGGATGTGTAGCCAATATAAATCTTTGTTTAAATTTTATTTTCTCTGTCACAGGGAAGCAAAAAGAGGATTCCGTAGCCCTTTTCTCCAGTCCTTTTTAAGCTCATGCATGCATCACCAAATTAAAACTTTTTAGTTTCTCCAACTAAAAATATACTCCAGTTTTTAGTATATCCAGGAACAACTGGATGTGACCTTGGAGTTCAAAAGTGCACTGTCTTGCCCAGTGTATGAATCACTCTATCATCCATATTAGCCTCTGTCTGAACATTTCCGCCAATGGTAGTGTCAGAGAGTGGCCAGAGGTAGGAGTGGACAAGGCTGCAGAACCAACAAATCTTATTCAGCCCCTTTGGCCACAATCCTGCTGCTAAGTCGCTTCAGTTGTGTCCGACTCCGTGCGACCCCATAGACGGCAGCCCACTAGGCTCCTCTGTCCCTGGGATTTTCAGGCAAGAACACTGGAGTGGGTTGCCATTTCCTTCTCCAATGCATGAGAGTGAAAAGTGAAAGTGAAGTCGCTCAGTTGTGCCCAACTCTTAGCGACCCCATGGACTACAGCCCACCAGGCTCCTCCGTCCGTGGGATTTTCCAGGCATGGATACTGGAGTGGGGTGCCATTTCTTTCTCCAATTTATTGGCCACAATAAATGTGTGTAAAAGCCAAGCAAAATACTGCACTTAGGTGATGAGTCGGGCTTGCTTCAGCATGGGTCTCTTGAAGTCTCCTATCCCAGTCTACCACCAGGTTGCTCTATTCTTTAAGCCACTCCACACCTTTTTAAAACTATTAACCATTTAGATTTTGTTTGTTTTCATTTATCTGTGGCTGTGCTGGGCTGTTGTTGCTGCTCACAGCCTTGCTCTAGTTGTAACAAGCAGAGGCTGTTCTTCAGTTGCAGGGGTCCAGCTTCTCATTGCAGGGGCTTCGCTTGGTTCCAGGGCGTGCAAGCTTTGGTAGGTGCAGCTCATGGGCTCCAGAGCTCAGGCTCAGTAGCTGTGGCACATGGGCTTAGTTGCCCCGCAGCATGTGGGGTCTTCCTGGACCAGGGATCAAACCCGTGTCTCCTGAGTTGCAGGTGGATTCTTTACCACTGAGCCACCTAGGAAGACCTTTTAATATTTATTAATTATTTGGAGGCAGCAATACCATTTCACTAACTTTGAATTTTCCAGGCTAAATAAGCATCATTGGTAGCATGTATCAAAGCAGTCGATCCTAAAGGAGATCAGTCCTGAATGTTCATTGGAAGGACTGATGCTGAAGCTGAAACTCCAATACTTTGGCCACCTGATGCAAAGAACTGCCTTATTGGAAAAGACCCTGATGCTGGGAAAGATTGGAGGTGGGAGAAGAAGGGGACGACAGAGGATGAGATGGTTGGATGGCATCACCGACTCAATGGACATGAGTTTGAATAAGCTTCAGGAGTTGCTGATGGACAGGGAAGCCTGGCATGCTGCAGGTCATGGGGTCGCAAAGAGTCAGACACAACTAAGCCCCTGAACTGAACTGAACTGAACTGATCAATAGTAGCAGTAACCGCTTATTTATTTGTAGCACTTTGGAGCATCTAAAACACTTCCATGTGTTCTCTTATTTTACGTGTGCAGCAATAACTGTAGGTTCTTCATTTTACAAGTGAGGAAGCCAAGGCTCAGAAAGGATAAGTCACATACCTTAGCAATCGACTCCACAAGTATTTATTGAATCTCTACTATGTGCCAAGCACAGTAGAAAATCCTGGGATATACGAGAGAATAAGATAAATATGGTGCCACCTCTATACGCCTTATAATCTAGTGGGGATGGCAGACGTTAGAAAAATCACCACAGATGACTCTCAGATAAAAGTCACACTTGGGGCAGAGTTAGAACTTTCGCACAAGTCTTCTGCCTCCAAACGAATGCGGTAGGACTACTGCCTTCCCTGAAGTGGACATTCGTTTGTATTAATGAGGTTCAATTAACCTAGTCTGTCTGACCACCAGTCTTTTTGGCATGAATTCTTCTTGAGATTGATGCTCTCCTTTCTATAACTGTAGAACTGGGTAGGGTCTGCACAGCTATGATCAGTTTAAAGGAGAACTTTACATTGATTTTCTATTAAATCTTATTTTGTCATTTTTTTCTCATCACTCTAAGTTGCCAGCATACTTTTGAACTTTTATTTTATCTTCTCCAACATATTAGTTCTTCCTCTCTGCTTCTGTTTACCTGCAGGTATTATGAAATTGTTTTTACCTATATCACTGGAAAAAAAAAAAAAAAAAAATGTCCACAAATGCTTGTGTGGAAGAGCGTACATTTGTCATTAGTTGCAAATTAGGTTTCCTATCAGCCAAGTGACCTTGGGCAAATAGCATCCTCTCTGAGAACATCTGATTACTCATCTGTGAAATGAAGAAACTGGGCCACAGAGTGTGAGCGGATTTCCCTGTATTAAACGTTTTATGATCCAGTGTGTTTGAAAGCATTATGCTAAGTTTAAAATCCTTTTCTTCTGGTGTGAAAAAAGGGAAATGCAGAACATACAGTGATAAAAACTGAAGGATATCACTCCCCTCTTCACGAATGGAAGGCAGTAAACCAGTAAATACTGGCCCCAAAGCCATACAAAAATGCCCAAAGTGTAATACTTGTCAAACCTTGCCTTAACCCAAGACAATGGCTTCATGAAGCCCCTAATAATCTCTTTTGGTGTCTATTTTTAAAAACATTTAGAAACCAACAATGAATAGACATTATAAAAACTAATAATTATTTAAGGCTAGTCTGTGGCTTCCCTCATTGCTTAGTCGGTAAAAACTCTACCTGCAATGCAGGAGACCTGGGTTCCATCCCTGGGTCGGGAAGGTCCCCTGGAGAAGTAAATGGCAACTCACTCCAGTATTCTTGCCTGGAGAATCCCGCAGACAGAGGAGTCTGTCGGGCTACAGTCCCTGGGGGTTGCAAGAGGTGGACGGACATGACTTAGCGACGGAAGCACCATCACCACAAGAATAGGCTGTAATCTGAGGTCTTCAGTGAGGCCCCTGTTTCTCCTCTATGTAGGAAAATTATCCTCAATTCTACAAGCAATGCCCTTCTTTCCAAAATCTGTCTAATAAAAGGAAATTCCTGTTTTCTAACTTTAATGCTACAATGAATTTGTGTCTCTGAAATTACTGGATTGAGTAACTTGTGGATTCTTTTGCCTTAATGTTGCTTCATGAAGTCATGTAGTGCACCTGTTTTACATCAGCCCTACTTGGGTTCCAGTGTGTGTGACAATTTAGTCCTGTCATTATCTTACACTTGCTAATTAGAGAGAATTAAAAGTTAATGAATAGAAAGTTTCACAACTTTCAGCCAGGGATAAATGGGGAGTACTTGCAGAAGCCAAAACCTCTCTATCCTGAGAGGAGAGAAAATGAAGAGGGCGGTTTCCGGTCAGCCGCTCAGTCGTGTCCGACTCTTTGCGACCCCATGAATCGCGCAGCACGCCAGGCCTCCCTGTCCATCACCAACTCCCGGAGTTCACTCAGACTCACATCCATTGAGTCAGTGATGCCATCCAGCCATCTCATCCTTGGTCGTCCCCTTCTCCTCCTGCCCCCAATCCCTCCCAGCATCAGAGTCTTTTCCAATGAGTCAGTTCTTTGCATGAGGTGGCCAAAGTACTAGAGTTTCAGCTTTAGCATCATTCCTTCCAAAGAAATCCCAGGGCTGATCTTCGAAATGGACTGGTTGGATCTCCTTGCAGTCCAAGGGACTCTCAAGAGTCTTCTCCAACACCACAGTTCAAAAGCATCAATTCTTCAGTCTCATTATACATGCTTTCACTTTTTAGACAAAGACACCAGTTGTTACAAGTTAACGGTGGGGAGTTTGACTTCATCTTTAAGTACAAAAGTAGCAAAGACTTTAAGTTGTAGATTGGCATGCCCCTAATGAATGCTTTTTTTCAGAAATGTTGCAAGGATTTCTTAGGAAAAAAAATTAGAACATATGCTGCCTCACAAGTGGCTGCTGGAAAACCATAAAGTCGGCAGCAATATTTCTGGCAATTTTATGACAACGCTTCCAAAAGATGGAGGGTAACAAAGAAACCCAGGATGGCTTTATAACGACACACAGTTTGTAGTATTTCGTAGCTCAGGTCTTAGCGATGGTAATTCTCTCACCAAATGACTAGGACAAATTATTAGTAATGAGTTATTTCAGCTTCATCTTAACTTTGCATACGAAGTTTTGAACCAATGCCACTCAGTCCGTTCCAGATAACAAAGCCAGTGCTCCAGGGTAGTAAAGGAATAGCCCAGCGTCACTCAGTTAATAAGAAGTTGTACCAACACTTGAACTCAAGTCCATTGGCTTCCAATGTCTGTGTCCTTAATATTTTATCACAGGACAGCAGAGTGGGAGGTCGTTCAGGGCATACACTTATTGGAAACAAAAAGATACTACTTTATGCGCTGAAAAATATTTTATTAGCAAAATACATAGCTCATATAATTTATCTTATTCCTCCTCCAGAACATAATCGTTTGATAGAAAAGACGATGTCAGTTTTCCTTTTTGTAAATATAATAGTCAAATCAAATTACCATTCAGTTCAGTTCAGTTCGGTTGCTCAGTTGTGTCCGACTCTTTGCAACCCCATGAACTGCAGCACGCCAGGCCTCCGTGTCCATCACCAACTCCCGGAGTCCAACCGACTCCATGTCCGTTGAGTCGGTGATGCCATCCAACCATCTCATCCTCTGTCGTCCCCTTCTCCTCCTGCCCTCAATCTTTCCCAGCGTCAGGGTCTTTTCCAATGAGTCAGCTCTTCACATCAGGTGGCCAAAGTACTGGAGTTTCAGCTTCAACGGCAGTCCTTCCAATAAACACCGAGGACTGATCTCCTGTAGGAGGGACCATTGGAGCACCTTAAATAAGCCAAATTACCGTTTGACATAAAATTAGCACATTAAGACAACAATAATGATTATGAGGGCGTCCCTGGTGGCTCAGTGGTAAAGAATCTGCCCGTCAAGCAGGAGATATGAGTTTGACCCCTCCGTGGGGAAGATCTCCTGGAGAAGGAAGTGGCAACCCACTCCAGCATTCTTGCCTGAGAAATCCAATGGGAAGCAGCACCTGGACTACAGTCCTGGGTTCACAAAGAGTCAGACACAACTTAGTGACTAAACAGCAACAATGATTACAAGTGTTTTTCGTGGAATATTCAGGTCAACAGTTCAAACCTGAAATATTTATAACTTCTTTTTAGAAGCTTGCAAATTCCTTAATTTATATGCTTTTTATGTTCAGCATTTTTTACATTTATGAAACACACTTGAAACGTATTTCAAATGGAATTATCAATTTAAGCCCATTTTTTATCTGAAAGTATTGTTGAGGCACGTTTTCCCCTGAATTGTTATTTCTTTGAAAATTTTATTAGTCCCTGAAAGAAGATGATACAGCTGAAGTTCTCTAAGTCTTTGAGTATTGGGTATGCTCTTCTTTATTTGACTGTAGTGAAGCCATGTCCTGATTTCTAAGTTAGGAAGGAGCTCTTATTATTATTATTAATATGTACAAATTACATTTTTGTCTGCCTGACTTTAGGCCCCAACTGCTGTCTCCGGCCCTTTCAAAGGATTCTTTAATAATATATAAAGATAATGGGATGAATAATACCCTCATAGCTCAGCTGGTACATCATCTGCCTGCCAATGCAGGAGACCCGGGTTTGATTCCTGTGTTGGGAAGATCCCCTGGAGAAGGAAATGGAAACCCACTCCAGTATTCTTGCCTGGAGAATCCCATGGACAGAGGAGCCTGGCAGGCTACAGTCTGCGGGATCGCAAGAGTCGGGAATGACTCTTAGTGACTAAACCACCAAGCCACCAACCACCAGTGAAAATGAAAGTGAAAGGTGCTCAGTCGTGTATGACTGTTTGTGACCCCATGGCCTACACAGTCCATGGAATTCTCCAGGCCAGAATACTGGAGTGGGGAGCCGTTCCCTTCTCCAGGGGATCTTCCCAACTGAGGGACTGAACCCAGGTCTCCAGCATTGCAGGTGGATTCTTTGCCAGCTGAGCCACAAAGATGCTCTAGCAGATGCCAAGACGAGTCAATGAGTGTATCATCAATTAAGGTCAGTGATCAGCAAAGAGGTCGGCCTGCCTGTTGGAAGAGGCTACCTGTAGGAATGGCGTGAAAGAGCATTGGCTGCTAGCTTAGGCCAGTTGCTGATGGTGTAGGCTTTCTGATTGGGGAATCGTTCACACAAGGAGAACCATGGTGAAGTGGGGCTGTGATATTCACATGATGTGGGTAGTACTGGTAAGAAGTGGAGGAAAGGTTGGCTTCGCTAATAGCAATGGAGAGTTTTAAGTCAAAAAAACACAATCGAGATTGTAAAGGACAGACCCAATTTAACTCTATCTGATGGTTCTGTCAGTTTGGGCAGGCAGTTGCTCTTAGGTAGAATAACATCTTACAGCTACTTCTGAAGTCAATCATTTGGCCGCCTGAACTTTCTTTTCTGATTTATGGAAGCAAGCATCATAACCATTTGATTTATCAGCTACTCTCACCAAGCAGCTCAAGGATACAGTTCCCTTCACATGTCTAATCACAGTTTCATTACAGAATGCATATAGATTTTTGCCCTCTGGGGTTCTAAAGAGCATCTGGGGTTGAGAGGAAGTCTGAAAGCTCTCTCTCTAACCTTGAGACTAAATTAATGTTATTTTAGACTCAAAACTTCCTCCTGCACATAGTAGATCATGAATGTAATTGAAAGGGATTTGAATCCCAGATGTTTACGCACTTGCAATATCCCAAAGGTTTCCCTCGGGGAGTCATTCTCCTTTGCAGTTAGAGACACAATGGAAAAGCAGCCTCAAAGCAAGCTAACAGTGTCAGCTAAATTCAGATGTCAGCCTGGCTCCTTGGTGACAGCCCCGGAGTATAACATGGTTAGGCTGGTCTCACATCAGTTTCTGAATCTTGCCAATTATGATATTACGATGACTGTCTAACCAAGACTGGCGTTTGAGCAAATGACCCCTCTTAATGACTATGCTTCCTTCATTCACTAGGGTGGAACAAATCCTTTTTGTAACAAAGCAGGTTTCCAAAGGCTCTCATCTAGAGAAATCTCAGTGGAAGAGGGATTGTCAACAGTGATGCTCTGCTCTGGGAAGCTACAAGTTAAATGAAGAGATAAGATAAAGAACATGAGGCAAAAAAAAAGAGCAATGCTGGGTTTCTAAGCGTGAGATGGATGGGGTTTGCGGTCAGTACTCTCTCTTCAGAGAGAAGGCTGTTTGCCTTGTTCTGCTGTAGACCATGGAGTCATCTCTCTAGCTTGTTGATTTAAAGTAATTGTGGAAGTTTGGTGACTCAGGGGCCGACACACTTGTTGTTGTTCAGTCATTCAGTCATGTCCAGCTCTTTGCAACTCCATGGACTGCAAGCACCCCAAGCTCTCCTGCCCTTCACCATCTCCTGAAGTTTGCTCAGATTCATGTCCATTGAGCTGGTGATGCCATCCAACCATGTCACTCTCTCTTGCACACTTCTCCTTTTGCCCTCAGTCTTTCTCAGCATCAGGGTCTTTTCCATTGAGTCAGCTCTTTTCATCAGGTGGCCAAACAATTGGAGCTTCAGCTTTAACATCAGTCCTTCCAGTGAATATTCAGGGTTGATTTCCTAGAGGATTGACTGGTTTGATCTCCTTGCTGTCCAAGGGACTCTCAAGAGTCTTCTCCAGCACCACAGTTCAAAGGCATCAAGTTTTCAGTGCTGAGCCTTTTTTAATGTCCAATTCTTACATCCGTGCTTGACTACTAGAAAGATCATAGCTTTGACCATACGGATCTTTGTTGGCAAAGTGATGTCTTTGAACCAACATATTTTTTTCTTTTTATCACTTTTTTTCCTCCAAGCATGGCTGACTCTCTATGACAGTCTGTAGATAGGAAGGGCCATGTCCATTCTCTCACACTTCCTCTGGCAGCATTTGGCCTCATGAGAACGATCTGAGATATTTGCAATGACCTGGCCGTTGAGCTGATTGGGGAAGTCGGAACCTGCTGTTTGTTCACTAGCCTTGTTCTTTGGCATCTAATTCCAGGTACTTCAGGGGGAGAAGTATTGCAGGTCTTGAGGCTGGTAGAGCACAGGCGCTTCCAGGAGGGCACCCAGACACACAGCTTTAGGACATGTTGCCTTGACCGTAACTTGACACAAGGATGTGCTTTGAAGAAGCGCAGGGTTTGCTCAGGGACTGGGTGTCCTTCAGCTCTTCTCAGCTTTCAGAGTCTATAACTGCAGCTGTGGCCTTCGGCACATATGGAAGGGGCTAGTCTGAAACTTGCCCTTTTGCCCGCTGAGATCAGACATTGATTTGTAGAAACTGGGAGGGGATTTACTGTAATATCTCTGAACTGAAAATGAAGTCCCTGAATGGCAAGCTTCAGGAGAAAAGAAACTCTGATGATGACCTGTGGGCTCCCCGGATTCTGCCCTTGAGAAAGCATCCTAATAATTATGGCTTCGAGCGAAGACGGCCAGAATAACACCAAGCAATTTTCATTTTGGTGTTTCACAGAACAACTATGTTTCTTGAGCACAATCCTAAATTGTAATATCTTCAGGTTCTGACTGATTAACCGACAAATGCAGTTAAATAACTGGCTTTCACTCAAAGAGAGAAATGATGCAGAAAGAAAACTGCTGCCTTCTGATATTCCCACTGATAGTGATGGAAAGCACTGAGGTCTGAGATGTCTCTTCTGGATTCCTGGGCATAATTTTCATCTATATTGATGGAAGTGCCAAATGTGTCTTGCCAATAGGAAAATAGAAGTTCAGGAGGCAGTCCCTGTTGATTGGACTGATTTTTCATTTGGGGGAATTATATAATGCTTTCACGAACTTTCCAGCATCCTGGAAAAATATTGCCATGCCATGTATGTTACAATTATCCTTAGAATACAGTGTTTCTACTTGAGAGGCTTGTGTATGTGACCTGAGCATTCTAGCTCGTGTGTATAAGTTGGTGGCAAGGAGTCATTGCAAAAGGTAAAGATGCTTTTCCCCCGCAGCTCAGAGACTATTAATATCAAATGAAAGCACATTCTAGCATCCAGAGGAACACAGCCTCTATGCCTCTCCAATTTCATTTTACACTACCTGACGACTTCCATGAAATCCTTTAGGCATAAATTGTACATTTTTCTAGGATCTTTGTCCTCCCTTAAGACTTCTGTCCTTGCTGTGCTAATCTACATAGAGGCAAGGAAACATGTCTCAGTGCCTCTCTCTTATTTCCCCCTAAGATTTGTTGCTTAAATGTAAGAGAAACTCCTTGGCAACTCCACACTCCTCCTTCCCTCCCCACAGCCTCTCAGAATTTCTCAGCTCCTCGCAAGTGTGTTTTCTCCTTATGGAGAGGTTGATTTGGTTCCATTTATAAAAACAGCAGCTATTTAAATGGGGAAAGCTTTCCCTTATATCGTCTTTCGGCCAAATGTTTTTCTGAAAACACACTCTTTTTTTTTTTTCTTTTTCTAGTGGAAAAGACAGATTCTAAGTGGATTCATAGTTCATCAATTTGCTAAGAGTTTTCTGTGGGTTAATGCGCTTGAACACTAAGTTCATATAAGTGCCAAGGTGAAATATATGAATTAGATAATGGGTCTATATAATGGTATTATATGTATGTGTGGTTTGCATGTATGTATAGTATATATATAAACTGTCATGTTTATATATTGATATTATATTTATCTCCTGTATAGAATTTTATATAGTGATTTTTTTTCTTGGAAGATGGGATGTGTAGCCAATATAAATCTTTGTTTAAATTTTATTTTCTCTGTCACAGGGAAGCAAAAAGAGGATTCCGTAGCCCTTTTCTCCAGTCCTTTTTAAGCTCATGCATGCATCACCAAATTAAAACTTTTTAGTTTCTCCAACTAAAAATATACTCCAGTTTTTAGTATATCCAGGAACAACTGGATGTGACCTTGGAGTTCAAAAGTGCACTGTCTTGCCCAGTGTATGAATCACTCTATCATCCATATTAGCCTCTGTCTGAACATTTCCGCCAATGGTAGTGTCAGAGAGTGGCCAGAGGTAGGAGTGGACAAGGCTGCAGAACCAACGAATCTTATTCAGCCCCTTTGGCCACAATCCTGCTGCTAAGTCGCTTCAGTTGTGTCCGACTCCGTGCGACCCCATAGACGGCAGCCCACTAGGCTCCTCTGTCCCTGGGATTTTCAGGCAAGAACACTGGAGTGGGTTGCCATTTCCTTCTCCAATGCATGAGAGTGAAAAGTGAAAGTGAANTTATTCAGCCCCTTTGGCCACAATCCTGCTGCTAAGTCGCTTCAGTTGTGTCCGACTCCGTGCGACCCCATAGACGGCAGCCCACTAGGCTCCTCTGTCCCTGGGATTTTCAGGCAAGAACACTGGAGTGGGTTGCCATTTCCTTCTCCAATGCATGAGAGTGAAAAGTGAAAGTGAAGTCGCTCAGTTGTGCCCAACTCTTAGCGACCCCATGGACTACAGCCCACCAGGCTCCTCCGTCCGTGGGATTTTCCAGGCATGGATACTGGAGTGGGGTGCCATTTCTTTCTCCAATTTATTGGCCACAATAAATGTGTGTAAAAGCCAAGCAAAATACTGCACTTAGGTGATGAGTTGGGCTTGCTTCAGCATGGGTCTCTTGAAGTCTCCTATCCCAGTCTACCACCAGGTTGCTCTATTCTTTAAGCCACTCCACACCTTTTTAAAACTATTAACCATTTAGATTTTGTTTGTTTTCATTTATCTGTGGCTGTGCTGGGCTGTTGTTGCTGCTCACAGCCTTGCTCTAGTTGTAACAAGCAGAGGCTGTTCTTCAGTTGCAGGGGTCCAGCTTCTCATTGCAGGGGCTTCGCTTGGTTCCAGGGCGTGCAAGCTTTGGTAGGTGCAGCTCATGGGCTCCAGAGCTCAGGCTCAGTAGCTGTGGCACATGGGCTTAGTTGCCCCGCAGCATGTGGGGTCTTCCTGGACCAGGGATCAAACCCGTGTCTCCTGAGTTGCAGGTGGATTCTTTACCACTGAGCCACCTAGGAAGCCCTTTTAATATTTATTAATTATTTGGAGGCAGCAATACCATTTCACTAACTTTGAATTTTCCAGGCTAAATAAGCATCATTGGTAGCATGTATCAAAGCAGTCGATCCTAAAGGAGATCAGTCCTGAATGTTCATTGGAAGGACTGATGCTGAAGCTGAAACTCCAATACTTTGGCCACCTGATGCAAAGAACTGCCTTATTGGAAAAGACCCTGATGCTGGGAAAGATTGGAGGTGGGAGAAGAAGGGGACGACAGAGGATGAGATGGTTGGATGGCATCACCGACTCAATGGACATGAGTTTGAATAAGCTTCAGGAGTTGCTGATGGACAGGGAAGCCTGGCATGCTGCAGGTCATGGGGTCGCAAAGAGTCAGACACAACTAAGCCCCTGAACTGAACTGAACTGAACTGATCAATAGTAGCAGTAACCGCTTATTTATTTGTAGCACTTTGGAGCATCTAAAACACTTCCATGTGTTCTCTTATTTTACGTGTGCAGCAATAACTGTAGGTTCTTCATTTTACAAGTGAGGAAGCCAAGGCTCAGAAAGGATAAGTCACATACCTTAGCAATCGACTCCACAAGTATTTATTGAATCTCTACTATGTGCCAAGCACAGTAGAAAATCCTGGGATATACGAGAGAATAAGATAAATATGGTGCCACCTCTATACGCCTTATAATCTAGTGGGGATGGCAGACGTTAGAAAAATCACTACAGATGACTCTCAGATAAAAGTCACACTTGGGGCAGAGTTAGAACTTTCGCACAAGTCTTCTGCCTCCAAACGAATGCAGTAGGACTACTGCCTTCCCTGAAGTGGACATTCGTTTGTATTAATGAGGTTCAATTAACCTAGTCTGTCTGACCACCAGTCTTTTTGGCATGAATTCTTCTTGAGATTGATGCTCTCCTTTCTATAACTGTAGAACTGGGTAGGGTCTGCACAGCTATGATCAGTTTAAAGGAGAACTTTACATTGATTTTCTATTAAATCTTATTTTGTCATTTTTTTCTCATCACTCTAAGTTGCCAGCATACTTTTGAACTTTTATTTTATCTTCTCCAACATATTAGTTCTTCCTCTCTGCTTCTGTTTACCTGCAGGTATTATGAAATTGTTTTTACCTATATCACTGGCAAAAAAAAAAAAAAAAAATGTCCACAAATGCTTGTGTGGAAGAGCGTACATTTGTCATTAGTTGCAAATTAGGTTTCCTATCAGCCAAGTGACCTTGGGCAAATAGCATCCTCTCTGAGAACATCTGATTACTCATCTGTGAAATGAAGAAACTGGGCCACAGAGTGTGAGCGGATTTCCCTGTATTAAACGTTTTATGATCCAGTGTGTTTGAAAGCATTATGCTAAGTTTAAAATCCTTTTCTTCTGGTGTGAAAAAAGGGAAATGCAGAACATACAGTGATAAAAACTGAAGGATATCACTCCCCTCTTCACGAATGGAAGGCAGTAAACCAGTAAATACTGGCCCCAAAGCCATACAAAAATGCCCAAAGTGTAATACTTGTCAAACCTTGCCTTAACCCAAGACAATGGCTTCATGAAGCCCCTAATAATCTCTTTTGGTGTCTATTTTTAAAAACATTTAGAAACCAACAATGAATAGACATTATAAAAACTAATAATTATTTAAGGATAGTCTGTGGCTTCCCTCATTGCTTAGTCGGTAAAAACTCTACCTGCAATGCAGGAGACCTGGGTTCCATCCCTGGGTCGGGAAGGTCCCCTGGAGAAGTAAATGGCAACTCACTCCAGTATTCTTGCCTGGAGAATCCCGCAGACAGAGGAGTCTGTCGGGCTACAGTCCCTGGGGGTTGCAAGAGGTGGACATGACTTAGCGACGGAAGCACCATCACCACAAGAATAGGCTGTAATCTGAGGTCTTCAGTGAGGTCCCCGTTTCTCCTCTATGTAGGAAAATTATCCTCAATTCTACAAGCAATGCCCTTCTTTCCAAAATCTGTCTAATAAAAGGAAATTCCTGTTTTCTAACTTTAATGCTACAATGAATTTGTGTCTCTGAAATTACTGGATTGAGTAACTTGTGGATTCTTTTGCCTTAATGTTGCTTCATGAAGTCATGTAGTGCACCTGTTTTACATCAGCCCTACTTGGGTTCCAGTGTGTGTGACAATTTAGTCCTGTCATTATCTTACACTTGCTAATTAGAGAGAATTAAAAGTTAATGAATAGAAAGTTTCACAACTTTCAGCCAGGGATAAATGGGGAGTACTTGCAGAAGCCAAAACCTCTCTATCCTGAGAGGAGAGAAAATGAAGAGGGCGGTTTCCGGTCAGCCGCTCAGTCGTGTCCGACTCTTTGCGACCCCATGAATCGCGCAGCACGCCAGGCCTCCCTGTCCATCACCAACNTGTTTCTTCCAGTCCAGTGTTTCTCATGATGTACTCTGCATAGAAGTTAAATAAGCAGGGTGACAATATACAGCCTTGACGTACTCCTTTTCCTATTTGGAACCAGTCTGTTGTTCCATGTCCAGTTCTAACTGTTGCTTCCTAACCTGCATACAGATTTCTCAAGAGGCAGGTCAGGTGGTCTGGTATTCCCTTCTCTCTCAGAATTTTCCACAGTTTCTTGTGATCCACATAGTCAAAGGCTTTGACACCCATGAAGGCACCCACCCCAAAATGTAATGAGTAGTCTCCAAAGTAGAAAGTTCTGTCCTGGTATCATGGTTTAAAGACAGACTATTCGAAATTTCCCTGGTGACTCAGCAGCAAAGAATCCATCTGCCAATACAGGACACCAGGGTTCAATCCCTGGGTCAGGAAGATCACCTGGAGAAGGAAATGACTACCCACTCCAATATTCTTGCCTGGGAAATCCCATGGACAGAAGAAGCTTGGTGGGCTATAGTCCATGGAGTCGCTAAAGAGTTGGACCCAACTTAGCAACTAAACAATAACAATTCCAAATGTGCAACTATGTCAAGCAATATGAGATATATTTTCTTTATCCTCTGAAAGATTACTCTGTGTTAATTATATCAAACCATGGAGGACTAATTAACCAATAACAATGAATTGGCTGCTAGACTGTGCAGCTAAAAAAATTCTTCCACCCTTCAGTGACTTAGTTCCTTGAAGGCTCTCATAATGTATCCAGGCTGTTTCTGGTCTAGAGAGCTTTCCCACAGTCCTTGTCAATCCAATAATCCCTGCTCTATTCCAATCATGTCTGTCCTTCCTTGGGACTGTCGATGCAACTGCATTCAAATGTAGTAGTTCTTACTACATTTTTATTGAAATGTCTCAAAGGCAAGCATCAAATTCTATCTGTATGATAGCATTAATTTTTAATCAATGTAGGTGCAAAGTCAAGGTGGTATAAGTACTTGCCTTGTATGTAAGAGTGTGTTTTGTTTTTTAAGCTGGTTCCCTTTATGTATATTCTTAGTTTGAAAACTATTAAAATGTCTTGAAAACAGAAGTTAAGATCAAATATGTAGAATCCCTAGTTTCATAAAACTCAAGTTGAAGAGATTTTGAGTGTTTTACGTGAAAATATTCTGTCAGCCCATTCCTTAAGTTCACATTTCAGAGAATTGGACTGTTACACGTTGTGTCTGGCTCTTTGCAACCCCATGGACTGTAGCCCCCAGGCTCCTCTGTGCATGGAATTCTCCAGGCAAGAGTACTGGATTGAGTTGCCATTTCCTTCTACAGGGGATCTTCCTGACCCAAGGATCGAACCTATTTCTCCTGCATTGCAGGCTGCTGCTCTAGCATCTGAGCTAATTGTATGTTGGGGACCAGATAAATATTCAGTACTACAGCAGCTCTGATTGAGTAAAAAGCAAGATGTTTATTTGTCTAAAGTCCAAAATTCTCAGTCAATATAATTTCAAATAACTTGTCTGTGTCATGTTCGAAGTTTTCATTTTGGCAGCATGAATAGGCTTACATAGGTGACAATTATCTACTCATGCTTTCATGTTGATTTTTAGCCTGACCATCTTGGGGAGAAATCTTTTTTTTCAGGTCAGTACTTGGAAAAAAGGGCCATCTATCACATTAAATAATTAAAGCCTTGTAACTTGTTAAATTAACCTTTCCTCATGTGTCTTATTAGCTTCAGTGTATTTTCTGAGGCTTTCTTGAAGTGCATTGTGTCTGTAGAGATAGAATGCTAATGTACGATTAATATATGTGCAAATGAAATATACTACCTGTGGAAGTTAAGGCTTTGGAGGCTTGAGTCTTTCAACATGAAGAGTCATGTTGATTTACACTAAAACATCCTTTTTCACTATAGGTATATTAAGATGTTTATGAACTTCTAAGCATCTTCTAAAATTCCATGTGTGTGTGTGCACGTGTGCATGTGTGTGTGTGTGTGCTCAGTCATGTCCATCTCTTTGCAACCCCATGGATGTTGCCCGCCAGACTCCTCTGTCCATAGAATTCTCCAGGCAAGAATACTGGAGTGGGTTGCCATTTCCTTCTCCAGGGGATCTTCCTGACCCAGGGGTCAAACCCACATCTCTTTACATCTCCTGCACTGGCAGGCAGGTTCTTTACCACTGCGCCACCTGGGAAGCCCCCTTAACTTCCATAGACTCAACAAATACCACATTGGCAGTTTGAAAATACTTTTGATGTACTGTTTAATTTTCAAGTAGTTTTAAATCTGTGTCTGTTTCCTCTTTTGTGTTGTATATTTTCTCTGTAAGTTCCTTTATAATTGGTTCTTTATCATTATTTCATTCTAAATAATGTTTCTGGCACACTGGACTGTATCTTTTGATACTATTGATTTGGTTGTTTTAAAATGTAGTATATTCTATCTGGGTTCTCCAGATCAGGAAAAAAAAGGTTTAAAGCAGGTTAATATCTAACCATTACATTGAGTCACTTCAGGATTTTTCAGCTACTTTTACTTAGTATTTTTGACTGCAATTCCAAAGCGATCATTTATCCATATGTGACTACATTTCTTTCTTGTAGTTACAGAAATTTCATCCGAAAAACAATAAGAGGGAGATGTTTTGTATCATTAATAATTTAACTACTCACAACTCTGAGGTAGGGAATAGGAGTAAATTCAGTATTTCAGGCTAATATTTTAATGTGATAGTTATTTTATTAGTAATTGGATAAAATTTAAACTTTCATGTATTGTTCAGATATTTGCTTAAGTCCCACTGATAAACACTAGCTAATATTCTAGTAAAACTATTTGAGTACCTTTATGGTACCTTAATAACATATACTGTGATTAGATAGAGATATGAATATATAGCAAAGATGGGAAAATTGCTAGTATCACTTATTTTGAACATCAACATCAATTACTCTCTAGAAAATGGTTTGGACAAAATGTATGGTCAGACTCAACCATTTCTAATATTCTGCCATCATGAATTTTGGAAAATTCAGAGAAGTTAAAAACTTTGATATGTATACATTTTCTACAACTTTTTTTCCTAATAGTTCATATGGTTATTTAGCACATATTTAACACTTGATTCACTCTTTTTGGAGTAAAAAGTTTTTAGGATGTATGATTTTTAAAACAACAGACACTTATCTTTTGTGCCTAGAGATTTCTCTGCTCACACCAAAATGTCTACAGGTTGTTGACTTTTACAGCTTCCTCTGATGTCTGTTTTAGAAACGACAGCGCGTGCTAAGTGGCTTCAGTCGTGTCTGACCCTTTGTGACGCCATGGACTGTAGCCAGCCAGGCTCCTCTGTCCTGGGATTCTCAGGCAAGAATACTGGAGGGGGTTGCCATGCCCTCCTCCAGGGGATGTTCCCCACCCAGGGACTGAACCTCTCACATCTCCTTCATTGGCAGGTGGGTTCTTTACCACTAGCGCCACCCAGAAACAGCAGTGCATTCCTCGAAATTGTAAAGACACTAAAACATAAATGGGGGCATCACAGAGGAAAATGAGAAAGGTATTTTAGGCTGTCATTTTTGTATTTTGTATTCAAAAGTATCCCACCGTGTAATAAGACACTTAAATTTTAAATCCACACTTAAAAATATAAAAAGGCAATATAGTCATTTCTAGAACACATTTGGTAACAAAAGTGACCGTTTTTCTCTTCTGTGTAATTAATGGCTTACTGCGGAGAGGTTTGTCCCAAAAGGCTAGCATGGCCGTTAACAGTTATTACTGCTTTTAAATTTCCATCTCTTATTTCTACATCTCTGGGAGGACTACTTTACCCCCAGCTGTCCCCAGATTAATAATATTGCTATCTCTCTGGCTCAGGTCACATGACTTTTTAAAAAACATTCCCCAGTTTCTATCAAAATCATATTGGGATAAGATATTACATGAGTGTGTAACAGAGATTTAGTAAAACATGAACACACATGTAGAGCTTATTTTTGGATTTTATTTGTACTTTCAATTTAGTTCCATCAGATAGTCATTTATTATACTTTGCTGCAAAGTATCAGCTTCTATCTAGGAAACCCTTGCTTTGTATTTTCAACCCAGGCTGCCTTTTTGAAACTCTGGGGAGCCCTAAAAAAAAAAAAAAAGTATGACCTAGTATCACACCAGACTAATTAAATCAGGATCTCCAAGGATTCGCCTTCTAGCATCGGTATTTAAAACAGCTCCCTAGTGGATTCTCAAATGTAATGATGGTGGATAACCATAGCTCCATACAATATGACCAGCTGCTTCCTTAGACATACAAGTCATAGTCTATATTAGTTTGTCATCACACAGGTGCTAGGAAAAATTTTGGGAAAAAAGGGAGAAGTAAAGGCCTGCAATAGTTTAGGCTACTTGAGGCGAGCTCTTATATTATCTTCTGTTGATATAAATTGAGGACACACAGACAAAAATTCTGGGACAGTGATAAATTGTGTCACTAGTTTAGTAAACTAAGGACTGTCATGTATAATGTAGGAAAATTCTCCCTTTTATTTGGAATGCTTTGCTGTGGGATTCCAAATAGCAAAGTATTGGAAAGGGAAAGTTTATCTTGGTCCCTGTGTTAGTTTCCTTGCTGTTTAGTTGCTCGGTTGTGTCCACCTCTTTGTGACACCATGGACTGTAGCCCACCACGCTCCTCTGTCCGTGGAATTTCCTGGCAAGAAGACTGGACTGGCTTGCCATTTCCTTCTCCAGGGGATCTTTTCGATCTAGCGATGGAATCCGTGTCTGCTGCATTCGCATTGGCAGGCAGATTCTTTATCACTAAGGCACCTGGGAGACCCGTGTAATTCTCATTCAGTTGCTGTAAAATATGACCACAAACGGGGTGGCTTTAAACAACAGGAGTGTATTCCCTCGCTGTTCTGGAGGCAGATGCCTTAAATCTTGTGTGTCACGTGGTGGCTCCTTCCAGAGCTCCTGAGGACACACCTGAGCCCTGATGCCTCCTCTCTTGGGCTGGTGGCCTGCAAGCCTTCGTAGTCCATGGCTTGTGGATCCACACCCCAGTCTCCACCTCCAGCTTCATCCGGCCTTCTCCCCTCTGTCCTTGCTTATGTCTTCATGCTCCTTTTTAAATAAGGACATCAGTCATTGTATTTAGGGCTCACCCTAATCTAGGGTGACCTAAATTTCACTTCACTCATTACATCTGCCAAGACTCTGCCTCCAAGTCAAATCACAAGAAGTTCCAGGTGGACGTGAATCTGGGGAGGACACTCTTGGGCCCAGCATAATCCTCGTTGCTGCTGGACTTCTCTGTAGCTCTGGGTGTCACTCAATGCTCTTGCTAAACGTCCCCAGCCCGCAGCCCAAGTCTTCTACATATACTTGGCATCTTTTGCTTACTTCTGTCATAAATGTCTCTAACACCATATTGCAAAAGTCTGTTGCACACCTGTTTCTCCCACGGTCTGTGAAATCCTGGGGGGCAGGGGGAGTGGTTTATTCAGGCCTATTTGTGAGCAACCTCATATGGGTCCCCAGCTGGTGCAGCGGTAGAACATCCGCCTGCCAGTGCAGTGGGCACTGGAGATGCGGGTTTGATCCCTGGTTCAGGAAGATCCCCTAGAGCAGGAAATGGCCACCCACCCAGTAGTCTTGCCTGGAGAATCCCACGGACAGAGGAGCCTGGAGGGCTGCAGTCATGGGGTTGCAAAGAGTTGGACAGGATTGAGGGAGTAAGAACACACACACACCTGTACTCCAATGTCAGCACTGCTTACATTAGGCAAGACATGGAGGCAACCTAAGTGTCCATCAACAGATGATTGGATAAAGATGATGTAGGATGTATAGACGATGGAATATTAGCCACGAGAAAAGACAAAATAATGCCATTTGCAGCAACAGGGATGGACCTAGAGATTATCCCACTGAGTGAATCAAGTCAGAACAAATGTTGTATCATACTGCTTATATGTGGGATCTAAGAAGATGATATGAATGAACTTATCTACAAAATAAAAACAGGCTTGCAGACAGAAAACTAATTTGTGGTTACCAAAGAGGAAAAAGGAAGGGAAAGAGAAATAAGCTTGAGATTAGCAGATACAAACTACTGTATGTAAAATAAGCAACAAGGACCTACTGTGTAGCACAGGGAACTGTATTCACAATCTTGTAATAAACCGTGATGGAAAAGAGTCTGAAGTATGTATGTAGATACTCTTGCTACCACTCGCATACACAGGTTATAGCATGGAGGAACCAATCCGAAATGGGGCAAGAAGAGCTGTTGGCTCACAAAATGCCAACTATATACTGTGTGCATGAAGCATCGCTTTATAGCAGATACATGGAGAATTCAGATGCAGGACGGAACTGTCTGTAAGGGATTATACTGAATCCAGTGGTATCACTGAGTTGATTATTACCATTATTATCCTAATCTGTGGCAGAGGTCCCCAGACCGACACTGTCAGCTGTCAGGTCCTGCCCTTTAGAGACTTCATGGATTTACAACTTTGACCAAGTAGGGGTCTGCATTTAATTGACAACAGAGGGTTTTTTTTTAATATTTCTGTTTTTCTTTTTGTACGATTAATTCAGCTTTCATTAACTCAGACTTCCTACAACTGAAATAAGCAAAGAAGGAAAATAATAGACTTGAGAGAAGAGGGTGTAAGCCTCAGAAGCAGAGTAATATCCTGTAGTCTGCTATTTAGTTGTACCGAGCAAAGACACCCTTGCTACCACTTGCACACACAGGTTATAGCATGGAGGAACCAATCCGAAATGGAACAAGAAGAGCTGTTGGCTCACAAAATGCCAATTATATCCTGTGTGCATGAAGTGTCACTTTATAGCAGATACATGGAGAACCCAGATGTAGGAAGTAACTGTCTGTAAGGGATTATATTGAACCCAGTGGCCTCACTCTAACTTTGTGGTTTATTAAAATGCTAATTCTCTTTCGAGTTCCAGTTAGCCGCCATATAACCAGTTTAAAATGCAGAATAGGTTATCTTAGAAAGGTAAATTTGAAGATATGTGAAAATAATTAAATACTTGGAAAATTTGCTGGATTCCTTCCCTCACCACCTCCACCTTGTGCCCATTTTGCTCCTAAATCATGACCTTCCTTCAGAGCAGTTAGTTACCCAGGGTGAGTTTGCCCCACCTCCCCAGGCACTGTTTGGAAATACTTCTGTTTGTCACAGTCTGAGGAGACAACGCTGATGACATCTCTTGGGAAGTCAGGGATGCTGGTAAACATCTTGCATCACAGAGGACAGCATCTCCCCCACCCGCCCAAAGCAAATAATTATGTGATGGAAACATCAGTAGTCCCCAGGTTGAAAGACTCTGCTTTAGAATAAACAAGGACAAGGAAGAGGAGGATGTCAGCTCCCAAGCTAGTCAATCTCATTTCATGGTTATGCATTGGTTGGTTGGAGGAGCCTTCCACAGCAGAGCAAAGATGGGGTTAGGTGATCACCGGGGAGGTTTAATTACTCAGCACACTCACTGTGCTCCACACCTCAGGATCGTCCAAGAGCTTAACTCTTGCAATTTGCTTGACAATTACACAATACTCTCTCACCCATTATCACATGTGATATTCACAATTCTGTGAGGTAGTGGGGGCAAGTCCTGAAATTGTCACATGAAGATCAGAAAACTGAAGCTGAGAGCATAGAGACCCATGGATGGGAGGAGGCGCAGCTCATGGGAGAGGTCCCTGGGTCCCAGCAATGTGGCATTGTCTATAGAGAATCAATAAACAACTTATTGACCGGAGACATATGAATACATCTTTTCTTATCCAAACATATTTCAGTATTCACTTACATGACAAATAGCTAGCCATAGGTATTTAGGACTTCCCTGGTGGCTCACAAGGTAAAGCGTCTGCCCGCAATGCAGGAGACCCGGGTTCTATCCCTGCGTCGGGAAGATCCCCTGGAGAAGGCAATGGCAACCCACTCCAGTACTCTTGCCTGGAAAATTCTGTGGACAGAGGAGCCTGGTGGGCTGCAGCCCACGGGGTCGCAGAGTCAGACATGACTGAGTGGCTTCACTCACTTTGTACTTCGGTCAGTAAAGAATCTGCCTGCAATGCAGGAGACATGGGTTCAACTCCTGGGTTGGGAGGATCCCCTGGAGAAGAAAATGGCAACCCACTCCAATATTCTTGCCTAGAGAATCCCCATGGATAGAGGAGCCTGGTGGGCAACAGGCCTTGGGGTCACAAGAGTCGGACATGACTTAACAACTAAACCACACCACCAGCAGCCATAGGTATTAGATTCTGTAAAGATCCGCCAGTCAGTAATGTGAACTAATAATGCCAAGACCAGCTGAAATTGACTGCTCTACATTGCCCTTCTAAACGCTGGAGGTGATGAGCATTATTTCCCATGAGACAGACCTCGCCCAGCCCTACCATCCTAGTCCCACAGCTCTGGGAAACTGAGTGCCTTTATCCCAAATTAAACTCAGAGGAAACACGAGTGCATAGGTATGATATCGAATCCCAAAACTCCGATCTCTATACACGTTGCTGCGTCACCATCCCAATCCAAATACTGTAACTGAAGTTTTATAACTTTCAAGGGAAAGAAGAAGTAGGCCCTGAAAATACCATTAAATCCAAATAGTTTCTGCAGATTCCATATTAGTACTGGTGAATTGAGTCCAGCTAAAGAACCCCACTTCATATACAAATCAGTGATCTAGAAGGCTCCTCCTGCCTTTCTCCGGGTCTTACCACTGCTGGGGACAACTGGCCAGGGAATTTTATATCTTTTACTTTGCACAGATAAAATAATCTGATACGCCTGTAATCACGGGCCCTTGTGCTGTGTACTCTTCTCTCAAATTTCAACTCCGCCAAACTCCCTGGACCAAAGGCTCTTCTTTCTGCACCTCTGAAAACTTCCAGCACACTCACTGCCCTACATTTGACTTTCTTTTTGATGAAAGGGGAACTGGCAGTTGGTCATCTGAAAGATAGCTCCTGACCTGTTTGCCTTGGACTGGAAGGCTGCAGGCTGGAGTTGGGGTGTGTGTTTGGCGCAACACTCAAAGATGTTTCCCCCCGGCTGTGTCAGCAGCCTGACTAAATACAACTCCTTGACTAGCACGAAAATGTTTCTTGGGGCAAGAGGGAAACCATGACAAGGGAGGGAAGATTTGACTTGATACAGATTCGGGAAGATGAAATGTGACAATTGCTAATACCTCACAGTTCAATGAAAACCGGCGCTTTTCGGGTTCCCAGCAGGTACTTCGGCATATGGAAAGTGTGTATGTATTGAAGTGTAAAGAAAAGTGTGAAAATTGTGTTGACTGCACTGTGGTTCTCTCCACCTATTAATAACTAGGGGACCCTTCCAACAGTGCCTGCTGGACCGGCTCTTTTGGTCTTGTCATTTTTAAACGTCTTCACCCGCGTTGCATAATCACCCAGCTCTACATTAGCAGGCAGATTCTTTACCGTCCGAGACACCTAGGAAGCCCCAGATGAACAAAAGCTGTCTGGACTGGTATTTGTTATTGTGGCTCAGTCGCTCAGTCGTGTCCGACTCTTTGCGACCCCGTGGACTGCAGCACGCCAGGCTTCCCTGTCCTGCACCATCTCTCAGAGTTTGCTCCAACTGAGGTCCATTGAGTCAGTGATGCCATCCAGCCATCTCATCCTCTGTCACCCTCTTCTCCTCCTGCCTGCAGTCTTTCCCAGCATCAGGGTCTTTTCCAATGAGTTGGCTCTTCGTATCAGGTGGCCAATGCATTGGAGCTTCAACTTCAGCATCAGTCCTTCCAATAAATATTTGGGGTTTATTTCCTTTTGGATTGACTGGTTTGATCTTACTGTCCTAAGCACTCTCAAGAGTCTTCTCCAGCACCAGAGTTCAGAAGCATCAATTCCTTGGTGCCCAGCCTTCTTTATGGTCCAACTCTCACAGCAATATGTGGCTACTGAAAGAACCATAGCTTTGACTATGGTTAAACTGTAGCTTTAACCATAGCTTTTGACATAGATGGACCTTTGTCAGCAAAGTGACATTTCTGCTGGATTGGTACTCTATTTATATTTCTTTAATTTTTATTTTATTTGGGAGCATAGTTGATTAACAGTGCTGTGTTAGTTTCAGATGTACAGCAATGTGATTCAGTGATTTCTGCAGCTATTCTTTTTCAAGTTCTTTTTCCATTTAGGTTATTACAGAATATTGAGCAGAGTTCCTTGTGCCATACAGTAGGCACGAATTGACATTAAATTTATGTGTTACTTAAGGTTATATTTTTTTTCTTAATCTCTCAATGGCTAGCTTAATGCACAGAGTGAAATTGTGTCATGCTCCCAACAAAAGCCATTTGGTACAATAAATTAGTGAGTTTATTGGACAAAATCTCAAATTCAGTCTGAACATCTGGCTTTCCAAAATGGAGTTAGAAGAGTTCATTGAAAAGTTTACCCAGCTAAAGGCAAATATCATCAATTTCATAATAGGGCATGCTGTTTCAAAATATTGCATTACTGCATGAAATTTAATGCAGCCACCTGTGACTGAACACTCTTCAAGTAAGCACATATCTCTATAAGCCCTTTCTAAACATGTCAAAGAGTGCAGTTAGGAATTAGACAAAATGACCCTGCCATCAGGGTTTGGGCTTCATCAACTTTATTCAAGCCTTCTTACTATACAGCAACCTACAGTACAATGCAGTACCTGATGCTTTGTCTCACATGTAACATCAGTTCATCCTTCATGCTCAAAATGTCAACTGAAGCCAGCAGACGTAAAAGGACTGGACTTAGCTAGTTTCTCCCCAGTTCTAGCTCCTTGCCAGTTTCTCCCTCTGGGACTCTCTTGTTAGCTTATTTCCCCAGAGATGGGAGCCTTTCATTGTGATTTTAAGCCTTTGGATTGTGAACTGAGTATGTACTCATCCCTTTGCTGTCAGCGAGGAATAGAGGGCTTTTTCATGGCTGCGAACTTATCCAAGACACCTAAGTGAGCATGTGTCTGCCAGTGGCCTTCCTGCCGGGCCCTGAAGCTAAAAGGACTCTTGGTGGAGGGAACTTATTGTCAGATGGGTTCCATGCTTAAATCTCTCCCTGGGCTGGCCAAGTGATAGACACTAGCCATTCTGGACTTTCAAATACCCCACAGGACAACTGACATTATGGTATGAGATTTTCTTAGAGTTTTTCAACTAGCTAAAATATATCTTCATGTGTCATTATCTTATGTTTCCTCATTTTTAAGCATTATGTGAATTACAGTGGGGAGGTTGTTTTATGGTTTCCCCTATATGATCTATGATTTATTTGGAGATTCACAAAGTNTTGGGGCAAGAGGGAAACCATGACAAGGGAGGGAAGATTTGACTTGATACAGATTCGGGAAGATGAAATGTGACAATTGCTAATACCTCACAGTTCAATGAAAACCGGCGCTTTTCGGGTTCCCAGCAGGTACTTCAGCATATGGAAAGTGTGTATGTATTGAAGTGTAAAGAAAAGTGTGAAAATTGTGTTGACTGCACTGTGGTTCTCTCCACCTATTAATAACTAGGGGACCCTTCCAACAGTGCCTGCTGGACCGGCTCTTTTGGTCTTGTCATTTTTAAATGTCTTCACCCGCGTTGCATAATCGCCCAGCTCTACATTAGCAGGCAGATTCTTTACCGTCCGAGACACCTAGGAAGCCCCAGATGAACAAAAGCTGTCTGGACTGGTATTTGTTATTGTGGCTCAGTCGCTCAGTCGTGTCCGACTCTTTGCGACCCCGTGGACTGCAGCACACCAGGCTTCCCTGTCCTGCACCATCTCTCAGAGTTTGCTCCAACTGAGGTCCATTGAGTCAGTGATGCCATCCAGCCATCTCATCCTCTGTCACCCTCTTCTCCTCCTGCCTGCAGTCTTTCCCAGCATCAGGGTCTTTTCCAATGAGTTGGCTCTTCGTATCAGGTGGCCAATGCATTGGAGCTTCAACTTCAGCATCAGTCCTTCCAATAAATATTTGGGGTTTATTTCCTTTTGGATTGACTGGTTTGATCTTACTGTCCTAAGCACTCTCAAGAGTCTTCTCCAGCACCAGAGTTCAGAAGCATCAATTCCTTGGTGCCCAGCCTTCTTTATGGTCCAACTCTCACAGCAATATGTGGCTACTGAAAGAACCATAGCTTTGACTATGGTTAAACTGTAGCTTTAACCATAGCTTTTGACATAGATGGACCTTTGTCAGCAAAGTGACATTTCTGCTGGATTGGTACTCTATTTATATTTCTTTAATTTTTATTTTATTTGGGAGCATAGTTGATTAACAGTGTTGTGTTAGTTTCAGATGTACAGCAATGTGATTCAGTGATTTCTGCAGCTATTCTTTTTCAAGTTCTTTTTCCATTTAGGTTATTACAGAATATTGAGCAGAGTTCCTTGTGCCATACAGTAGGCACGAATTGACATTAAATTTATGTGTTACTTAAGGTTATATTTTTTTTCTTAATCTCTCAATGGCTAGCTTAATGCACAGAGTGAAATTGTGTCATGCTCCCAACAAAAGCCATTTGGTACAATAAATTAGTGAGTTTATTGGACAAAATCTCAAATTCAGTCTGAACGTCTGGCTTTCCAAAATGGAGTTAGAAGAGTTCATTGAAAAGTTTACCCAGCTAAAGGCAAATATCATCAATTTCATAATAGGGCATGCTGTTTCAAAATATTGCATTACTGCATGAAATTTAATGCAGCCACCTGTGACTGAACACTCTTCAAGTAAGCACATATCTCTATAAGCCCTTTCTAAACATGTCAAAGAGTGCAGTTAGGAATTAGACAAAATGACCCTGCCATCAGGGTTTGGGCTTCATCAACTTTATTCAAGCCTTCTTACTATACAGCAACCTACAGTACAATGCAGTACCTGATGCTTTGTCTCACATGTAACATCAGTTCATCCTTCATGCTCAAAATGTCAACTGAAGCCAGCAGACGTAAAAGGACTGGACTTAGCTAGTTTCTCCCCAGTTCTAGCTCCTTGCCAGTTTCTCCCTCTGGGACTCTCTTGTTAGCTTATTTCCCCAGAGATGGGAGCCTTTCATTGTGATTTTAAGCCTTTGGATTGTGAACTGAGTATGTACTCATCCCTTTGCTGTCAGCGAGGAATAGAGGGCTTTTTCATGGCTGCGAACTTATCCAAGACACCTAAGTGAGCATGTGTCTGCCAGTGGCCTTCCTGCCGGGCCCTGAAGCTAAAAGGACTCTTGGTGGAGGGAACTTATGGTCAGATGGGTTCCATGCTTAAATCTCTCCCTGGGCTGGCCAAGTGATAGACACTAGCCATTCTGGACTTTCAAATACCCCACAGGACAACTGACATTATGGTATGAGATTTTCTTAGAGTTTTTCAACTAGCTAAAATATATCTTCATGTGTCATTATCTTATGTTTCCTCATTTTTAAGCATTATGTGAATTACAGTGGGGAGGTTGTTTTATGGTTTCCCCTATATGATCTATGATTTATTTGGAGATTCACAAAGTATATTATTTGAGTCAAAAATTATGGTTAATGTATATTGAATACAGAATCACACAGCATCATTTTGTTTTCATATAATGAATGTCCCTAATTTAAGGTCTTTGCTTTTTAACTTTTGTTAATAAATAGCACTGGAAAAGGAATGTACCTAATTTATATTTTGATCTGAAAAGCAAGATTGCTGTATTAGAATTTTAGCTAAGATCCGAATTCTTAATAAGGGGTTTCAGTGAGTACTTTTTTTTTTTTTTTAATCTTTCAAGATGGTAATTCTTTATACAAAGTATCAAGCATGCTGACTTTGAAATTCAAAAAAAACAACTTTTTAATTTATTCTCAAAGTCCTCCTTGAATGCTTATTTTATGGTAACGGACTGTTCTTGGTGCCTGGGATTCCAGTGAATACATCCAAGTCACTGCTCTCTTGAAGTTTACATTTTAGTGGAAGGAGACAGTCAATAAACAAACAGAAAGCACCGTGGGTATTGGCAAGAGAAAGACGGAGCAATGTGAGCACAACAGGCATGGCCAATGTGAGGAAAGGGATCTGCTTTACAAGAGCTGGTTCTGAGGGTGTCTCTAATCAGGGGGCGTTTAGGCAGAGACATGAAGACGCTGAGGAAGAAATGGGGTCTTGTGGATATGAAGGGAAGAGCGTTCCTGGTCAAAAAAAGAGCAAATGGAATGGACGGAGAAGCACTAAGCGGCCTGTGGGCTCAGTTCCTGTTGCATGCGTGCTCAGCCACTCAGCTATGCCCAGCTCTTCTGTGACCCCATGGACTGCGGCCCACCAGGCTCCTCCGCCCATGGGATTTCCCAGGCAAGAATACTGGAGTGGGGTGCTGTTTCCTCCTCCAGAGCATCTTCCCAATCCAAAGATCAGGCCCACATCTCCTCCACTGGCAGGTGGATTCTTTACCACTGAGCCACCAGGGAGGCCCATATTTGCTTTGTTATTTTCTGAATTCCACGTACAAGTGGTGACACAGAGCATTTGTCTTTCTCTGTCTGACATTTCACAGTACTCTTTGGGTCCATCCACGGTGCTGCAAATGGCAGAATTTCATTCTTTTATGGTTTAGCAGTTTTCCATCAGGTCCACACGCCACACCTTCTTTATCCATTGCTCTGTTGGTGGGCACTTTGGTTGCATCCATATCTTGATGGCTTTTAATCAAGGGCTGACTCATTGGAAAAGACCCTGATGCTGGGAGGGATTGGGAGCAGGAGGAGAAGGGGACGACCGAGGATGAGATGGATGGATGGCATCACTGACTCAATAGACGTGAGTCTGAGTAAACTCCGGCAGTTGGTGATGGACAGGGAGGCCTGGTGTGCTGCGATTCAGGGGGTTGGAAAGAGTTGGACACAACTGAGCGACTGAACTGAACTGAACTGAATCAAGAGAACCGAGTGAGTGCTTTGAGCACCTGAATCATTGGAAGGCCATTTTTTTATTTTTATTTTTCATTTACTCAACAAGTATTAGTATTTATTGAACACTTGATGTGTTGAGACCTGGGGCAGGTAACACGTAAGATTTATTTTTCCCTATGTAGATTCTGTAGTCCAGAAGCTAATCAATCCTTCCTACCTTACAAGTGCCATCAGCCAGCCTATATCTACTTCCTTCCTTCCTCCCTTTCTTCCTTCCCTCTTTCCTTCTATCCATTCATACACCCATCCATCCATGCATCCTAGGCTTTGTTCCAAAAAGGAACTCAGGAGGCCGGAAGAACTCTTGGAAGGCCATAGTAAAAGTGCACTTTTGCATATTTTTACAGATTTTGTTACCACATTAATTCTCCCTGTGACAGTCTTTGTGACTCTGAAAATTATATGAATAGGCAACATTTGACAAGAAGTGTTGATAGGATAAACATTAAGTCACCTGACCCCCTAGGTCTTTATAAACAAAGGCTATTTTACTATAGGGTACATGCTAGACAAGAAGTACTGAACATACAGTAAACTCCGAATAGATACATTCTATTTCTGAGACTCCAGGAGCTAAATGGTTCCAGGGAATATAGTTGGAAGAGTTTTGCCTTTCATTCTGAGATGCTGGTTCATATTTCACTCAGATGTATCTCTGTCAAAAGTAGTTTCATCTAAGGGCATTTTGTTTACTTACTTTAACTAAAAAAGTAGATTTTCCTTTAGTTGCTGATGCTGTAGTCTGTATGAAAAGAACCATCAGAATTGCCCCTATTTTTGGTAGGCTCAGGGGTTGGTATTAGATAAAAAGATGTGAGATTTCCCTGGCAGCTGGGAAATCCTGTTTCTTCTTCATAGTTTATGAGGTTATTTAGCTGCCACTAAGCTTAACTTATAAGAAGAAATGGGAGCGGCCTCTGAAGATTCCAGACTGATTCAATTCTCATTTATCTGAACTCCATTTCTACTTCTGCAGAAAAGAGCCAGGTGATAAATCTGGTCCTCCTTCCTCTATGAGAGTAGCTCCCTCTCAAGGGCATCTATTCTAAGTCTCAGTGGGTGAAATCATGAGAACTGGGAAGTGCCTTAGAGATCATTGGGTCCTTCCTCTTAACTTCACAGTCGAGATCCCAAAGATTATTTCCCCCCAAATAATGTGGGTAGAAAGAGCCTATGTAAAATTGAAATCGATGATGTGGACCTGCCTTTCCAATGTCGAGGTCAGAGGTTCAGAATTATAGAAATGTTTGCTTCCCTGCGGGCTCAGATGGTAGAGAATCTGCCTGCCCAGCAGGAGACACGGATTCAGTATCTGGGTTAGGAAGATGCCCCGGAGGAGGAAATGGTAACCCACTCCAGTATTCTTGCCTGGGAAGTCCCATAGACAGAGAAGCCTGGTGGGCTACAGTCCATGGGGTCGCGAAGAGACCGACGCCACTTAGTGACTAACAGATGACCTAACAGTCAGCAGTGCAGTGGGAGTGGGCACCCAGAGAATCTAGGAAGATGTTGGGTAACCAGTCTTTGATTGGAACCGAGAGTAGCTCAGTCCAGGCCAAAGCCATGTGCATAGCATGTATAACTGGCGACATTTCCACCACCCTCTGAGGTCCCTATGGTCCTTAGCGGCCCCCACCACATGCTCGGATTCACCACCACAGTCCCCACTTCACCAGGCTCCCTAATACCCTGAGTACCTGCCCCATCCCCTGTAGATTCAGATTCCCACCTGGAACATCTGACTGGCCACTTTGGATCCTGTGTGGTACCCTAGTGGCTCGCAGGCTGGGATGGGAAGTAGAGGAGGGGAGGCAGGTGGGCTCCTGCCTCTCGCCCCTGTTGATTCTCCCCAGGTCTGGAGGAGTCAAATGACCAATGCCCTGCACAGATCTGCATATTTTGCGTAAAGATCTGTTTCACATTTGAGTCCTAAAGCAGTCAGGGTCTGGGTAAGTTATGGTCAGGCAGCTTGCACTGAAATGTGGCTCAAAATTTCTGTCCTTGCAGAAAAGGCATATTTGTGGTTTTGTTATTGTTACTGTTTTCTCATGTCAGAAAACAACCAGACATCTCTTAAACCTGTAAGCCAGAGTTTCTCAAAGCAAGTTGGAATACTGCCTACATCAGAACTATCTGGGTTCTTAAAGCAGATACCCTATCCCAACCCAAAACTGCTGGATTCACCAGGCTCCCTAATACCCTGAGTACCTGCCCCATCCCCTGTAGATTCAGATTCCCACCTGGAACATATGACTGGCCACTTTGGATCCTGTGTGGTACCCTAGTGGCTCACAGGCTGGGATGGGAAGTAGAGGAGGGGAGGCAGGTGGGCCCCTGCCTCTCGCCTCTGCTGATTCTCCCCAGGTCTGGAGGAGTCAAATGACCAATGCCCTGCACATATCTGCATAGTTTTGCGTATAGATCTGTTTCATACTTGAGTCCTAAAGCAATCAGGGTCTGGGTAAGTTATGGTCAGGCGGCTTGAACTGAGATGTGGCTCAAAATTTCTGTCCTTGCAGAAAAGGCATATTTGTGGTTTTGTTATTGCTACTGTTTTTCCCATATCAGAAAACAACCAGACATCTCTTAAACCTGTAAGCCAGAGTTTCTCAAAGCAAGTTGAAATACTGCCTACATCAGAACTATCTGGGTTCTTAAAGCAGATACCCTATCCCAACCCAAAACTGCTGGACCCCAATCCATGGGGCCCAGATAAGGGTGCACACTGAATTCTGAGAACTGTTGANTCAGAAAACAACCAGACATCTCTTAAACCTGTAAGCCAGAGTTTCTCAAAGCAAGTTGAAATACTGCCTACATCAGAACTATCTGGGTTCTTAAAGCAGATACCCTATCCCAACCCAAAACTGCTGGACCCCAATCCATGGGGCCCAGATAAGGGTGCACACTGAATTCTGAGAACTGTTGATCTACACGCAGGGTCCAATATTTGTGTTCCTGTAGGGCATTACAGTCTTTTGCTCACTTTCCTGACTTTTTGCCAATCACATAAAGAACTAGAAAGTTCTACAAGTAGATCCAGAAGTGGGGGAAAGTGTTCAAGGCCCCTGAAATGATTTAGTTACTGTCTGTATGGTTAGTATGTTTCTATAGTTATTGTGTCTTTATGCTCTGCAAGGGCAGAAAGCTGAAATACAGTAAGCTCCTACTTAGTGTTAAAAGGCGTTTTAACACAGTGAAGTGATTTTCAGAGTGGTCCCCAGGCAAGAAGCATCAGTATCACCTGGGAACTTCTTAGAAATGCAGAATCTCTCTCAATCTATCCCCAGAATGATGTATAAACTCCTTGCTGGATGATTCTGATGCATCCTGAAGTTTGAGGACTGCTGATCCAAGCTTTCTTGCCTGTGATATAAAAACAATAATTCATGCCTCATAGTTATCCTTCCTGTTATTTTGGATTGCAGTTCTAAAACTAAGTGAATGCACACTTGGCCCTGGGAAAGTGTTGATGTATAGTGAAGAATCTCATTGAGTCTATATTTAATTTTTTCAAACTGTTCCTGTTTTCTCATTGCTAATGTCCCCGTGAATCCACTGGTTGCTGATAATGTAAGCAGTCATGTTACAAGTTAGATGTGATAGTTATAGAAGGGATCCAGATATTGCAAAATTGTGGTACTGAGGGGAAATTAAGGTTTGTTTTTTTTTAATTCCTCATTTTAAAAGTAAGGACAAGACTATTTTTCCATCATCACTGTAAGCCATGTTAAGACATAGTCACAGGTGAGTTTAACATGGCATTAATAGGCTTAGTGGGACTTTCCGTTTCTTAATCTCAGAAGGAGGCCAGTTTCTTTGGGCAGAGTACAATGATCTTCACCTCTTCATCCTTGACACACAAATAAAAATGTCTGATTCTGGGCTTGCACTTGATTTCCAAACGAAATCAGTTTGCAACTTAAATGCATGGTGAGTGACACGTCTCCTCCAACAGTGAGGACTGAGATTGAAATATGTGTCAACCACGCTGGAGGGTGACCTTTATCTTGGGTCAGGGTGCAGATAAAGCAAGGGCATCTTCCGTGGCCATCTTGAGATTAGGTTGTGCTGTTATTTGTTTGGAGATTCCTGGTGGTTCAGGTGAAGAATCTGCCTGCAATGTGGAAGACCTGGGTTTGATTCCTGGGTCAGGAAGATCCCCTGGAGAAGGGAATGGCTAGGTCAAAGGCATCACTTCAGGCTGGACTCAGACCTGAATAGCCACCTGTTTCTAAATGATCTAGTGACTACCAGGTACATTTAAACTGAGCTGTTGCATATTCTCAGTTTTTATTTTAGGGTAAATTTCCTTCTTAATAAGTGCAAATCTGAATTTAAAAATTTTTTATCTGTTTCAATTTTGCTTCTTAAATGTCCACCCCACCAAAAAAGAAAAAGAAGGCAATTGAAAATATGACAAAGAGAACTCTGTTTTGTAAAAAAAAAAAAAAAAAAAAAAAAAAAACAAGGCCAGTGGGATTTTGTTATAAGTTCCATTTGATGATTTTTAAATAAGACAAACAGATTTTCTAGATACCACAGAATAAGAGCCCAACAAAGATGTTCAGACTGTGATCAGAGTCAGTTTAGATCAAACCCTAAGAAATTAGTATTGAACACCGGATTTGATTTCCCTTTCATAGTTTAGATTTAAGAACTAAAATATGTATAACTATTAGAATGTGCTGTGCTTAGTCTTTCAGTTGTATCTGACTCTTGGTGACCCCACGGACTGCAGCATGCCAGGCCACCCTGTCCATCACCACCTCCCTGAGTTTACTCAAACTCGTGTCCATCGAGTCGGTGATGCCATCCAACCATCTCATCCTCTGTTGTCCCCTTCAATCTTTCCCAGCATCAGCGTCTTTTCAAATGAGTCACCTCTTCGCATCAGGTGGCCAAAGTACTAGAGTTTCAGCTTCAACATCAGTCCTCCCAATGAATATTCAGGACTGATCTCCTTTAGGATGGACTGGCTGGATCTCTTTGCAGTCCAAGGGACTCTCAAGAATCTTCTCCAACCCCAGTTCAAAAGCATCAATTCTTCAACACTCAGCTTTCTTTATGGTCCAACCCTCGCATCCATACATGACTACTGGATCCATACATGACAACATATAGTAGTCCTCGGGGATTAATAACCACTAAAAATCTTTCAATTAAACATCAGCATTCAGGGTTATTTGAAAAGTCATCTTGGTAAATATCTTTTTGTTGCATTTAAAGTAAACTCAACTTTTTGCAACACTGAATTCAAGTAACATTTATGTATTCTGACTGTTTTACACACTAATTTGATTTTTAATATTTTTTAACAGAAAAGAAAAGCTTAACATAGCATAATGCCAATTCTATTAAAATATGTAGATTTTACTGATATTTGCTTCTTTTCTCAAACTATTCTAAAGAATGTTTCTAGAGCCCAGGATAGCTATCCTACCAATGAAATCAATTAATCTCATGCAGAAGACCACAGTAATTAAACATGGATTCTAACATACAAATGATTTTAATTTTCATACACCTCTATAAACCAGAAAAACACTACCTTATAAAATTAAAAGGATTAAAACTCAAAGAAAGGGTTTTATGTGGCATGAGTTCCTCTGAATCAGTTTTTATCTTGTATCTAAGTTCATGAGAAGAGATTGTTCTGGAAGAAGTGTTTCCTTGAAGGAGGGGTGGTTTTTATCATTTTTAATCCACTCCAAAGAAGAGAACACAGCCTGAAACGAAAGCTTTCTTCTCTGAAAAATAAGCCTGCTGTGACTTCGCACTAAAACAGTGTCTCTCTGTTAATTGCATATGTTTTTATATACAATTGGTAAGAACTACTCTGCTCTTGTAATTCTCATGCATTGCAAGCTCATGCATAATTTTATGTTTAAAATCAGGCATCCTATGTTTAAAATTAGGTATTTCTCCACGAATTAAACAACTCCCACTTTAAAACTATAGAAGGCATTCTTGAAAATTCTGTGGAGTGTTGTATAAACATACACTCTTATCACCACCAAAGCCTAAAGATGATGGACCTATCCTCTCGTTTGCAAATTGGAGCTGGAGGAAGCACACAGGATTTAATCACCTCATGATGGTGCCTCTCAGACTTGCCTTCCAGTTGTAAACCATGACTAAACGACATGACTAGTTTGCCTACTTGTCTATCTCCTGTTAAGATTTAACAGCTCGTGTGCGCATGAGAGCAACTCATCAGGCAGCCTTCAATTCTTACCCCAGTTTAAGATTAGATTGGCCAAGTTTGTCTGAATTCCTTGAAAGTTGAAGACTTTGTGTATTTATTTTTAGCTAACTCTTCTGATTCTTCCTATTTAAGGTAAATTTTAAGAGACAATAGACGGACATAAAGAAAGCTAGCTAGAAGGAAATATACGCGAGTTAAGAGGGGGGGTAGTGTGGAGTTTTATCTTTTTGTCTTTTTATACAGTTCATGAGGTTCTCAAGGCAAGCATGCTGGGGTGGTTTGCCATTCCCTCCTCAAGGAGATCTTCCCGGCCCAGGGATCAAACTTGTGTCTCTGATGCCTCGTGCACTGGCAGGCAAGTCCTTTACCACTAGCTCCACCTAGGAAGCCCCAGTTATATGGTATAAAAGCATTAAAATCATTGAAACAGAGAGGGCAGCAGGGAAAAATATACCCTCTGGGCAGAACTCGTGACAACAAAGAAGGTTCTTCTACATACATTGTTTTACCGGATCCATAGTTACCTTGAGGCGGGAGGAGGCAGAGTATTCAGATGGCCCTTGAGTCACCAGCCATTTCACCAGCCATCTTCCCTGAGATGCTGATTCTTCAGAAAGCAGCATTCTGGACCAGCCCCTGCCTGCCGGCAGCCTAAGCGATGACCTGGGTTCTTAGGCCCTGCAGCTCAGGGATGCAGACAAACAGCCTAAGAGACACATGACTCATCTCTAAGGTGGAATGACCATAGCATTCAGCCTCAAAATGAGACTTTTTAAAAATGAAGTATAGTTGATTTACAATGTTGTGCTAGTTTCTGATGTACAGCAAAGTGATTCTGTGATATATGTATTGGCTCTTTGTGACCCCATTGACTGTAGCCTGCTAGGCTCCTCGGCCCATGGGATTTCCCAGGCAAGATTACTGGAGTGGGTTGCCATTTCTTCCTCCAGGGAATCTTCCCAACAGGGATTGAAACTGTATCTCCTGCACTGGCAGGTAGATCCTTTACCACTGAGCTATGGTTATGACCTTATGGAAAAACCAATTTATATTTTCTTTTCATATTCCTTTCTATTACCTATAGGATATGAAGTATTGTTCCCTGTGCCACAATATAGAGTAGGACCTTGTTGTTTATCTCTTTTGTATATAGTAACTTGTATCCGCCAATCCCAGACTCCTAATTTATCCCTCCTCACCTTCCCCTTTGGTAGCTCTACGTTTGTTGGCTGGAAAACTTTCTCCAGAATCTTATCTCCAAATCTCAGATATTCTCAGAGGGATCTGTCAGCAAATGGATTTTTTTCTTTTTTGAGAAGGTTCTTGTATCTCAATACGATTTCTTCTGAAATGAGGGAGTCCCATGAAGGCCATACATATTCAGCCAGTCCCAATACAAATCTAACACAGGGGCTGGCAAACTTATTCTGTAAAGGGCCAGATGAATGTTTTAGGTTTGTGAGTCATACTGTCTCATTTGCTACAAATCAGCTACTAAGCTCAAAAATAGTCAAGGCAATAAGTAAATTACTGGACTTGGCTGTATGTTCATAAAACTTTGCCTGGGGACTGCAGTTTGCCCACCACTGATCTAGAGATTTCATTTTTGCTTCTTCAGTCTGGATATTCAACCACTGTCCTTGAGAACTGTTAATATAGCATCCTCAATGCATAATTGTAAGTGATTCCTAATGTGGAATTTATTAAGACATGAAAGGGAGAACTTATTTAGAACCTGTAAATCTCTGCCCCTGGACTAAAATCCTCCTCCACTCTGAGTTATCTTTCTTTTTAAGGAGTTTTAGGTTCATAGAAAAAGTAAGCAGAAAGTAGAGTTCCAAGTTACACACACCCCTAAAAAGTTTCCCTTATTATTGGCATCTAAGATTACTATAGTACATATTTTATAATTGATGAACTGATATTGGTATACTACTATAAGCTAAGGGCTTCCCAGGTGACCCAGTGGTAAAGACTCTGCTTGTCAATGCAGGAGACACAGGAGAGGTGGGTTTGGTTCCTGGGTTGGGAAGATCCCCTGGACGAGGAAATGGCAACCTGCTCCGGCATTCTTGCCTGGGAAATCCCATGGACAGAGGAGCCTGGTGGGCTACACTCAATGCAGCTGCAAAAGAGTTGGACACAACTGAACAACTGAGGATGCAAACATATAAGCATTATGAGCTAAAGTCCATAGTTTACATTGGAATTTACTCTTTGTGTTGTACATTCTATGGATGTTGGTAAATATAGGACATGTACAATGTCATCTAGATAATGTGTCATTATCATATTGAAATTTTCACTGCCAGTGATCTCTTCACTCTTTCCATAATTTCGCCTCTTCAGGAATGTCACTGAGTTGGAATCATACACTAAGCACCCTTTGCAGATGGGCATCTTTCACTTACTAAGAGGCATTTAAGATGCCCCAAGACTTGATCATTTCTTTCTACTGCTGAATAATATCCCATTGTGTGTGTTGACTAAAAAAGATGTACCACGTGAAAGTTGTAAGTTAAGTTTAACTTGGGGGCACAATGAGGACTGCTGCCCAGGAGACAGCATCTCAGACAGTTCTGAGGCACTGCTCCAAAGAGGCAGGGGGGAAGGACATATGTATATGTGATTTGGGTGAAGGGGGAGTTCATGCAATCAAGCACTTATCTTACAAAAAGGTTTTCTGCTAGTTTTGAGGAGCTGACGTCACCATGAAGGCATTTAGTGTTCTTCTAAATATGAGAAAATGCAAGGATTGGGCTCATGAAATCAGTTCCTGAAAATATGTAACTATCTAAAGACCTATTCCACCAGTTTTCCTGGAGCACAAAGAGCCTCATTCTCCACACTGAACTCCCTTCAGGACAAGTTGAAGGTCAGCAGCTGCAGCATCTCAGGATTCAGCCTCCGCAGAGGCAGATGGCAGATGCCCTTGGCAAGCGCCCACGTGTAGTTGACATAAGGATTTACCACAGTTTGCTTATACATCCACCTATTGAAAGCCACCTTGGTTGCTCCCCATATTTGGGAATTACAAATAAAGTCTCTATAAACATCCTATTCAGGTCTCTGCGAGGATGCAAATTTCAGCTCATCTGGGTAAGATAGCAAGGAACATGGTTGCTGGATCACACGGTCAGTTATCTTTTGAAAACACATTCTCAGGACATCATCTGTTTTCTTGGACATCTCTGGGGCTCATCTTTGCTTATTATAAAGTCTCAATCCCATGGCGTGGCCAATATGATTTTCTTCTTCCAGCTTTACTTCTTCACACGCAGCTTAGTTTCCAGCCTCTCTCATCCAGAACCCCTACCTCAAAGAGCTTCTTATAATTTCTAAAATACAGTTATTTTCCCTCCAAATTGGCTGTTTTTATCTTTCTTCACTTTCACAAACTCTGACTCAGCTTTCAAAACCTAGCTAAATAGCATCACATTTAAAAAGCTTATCCCCTTCTTTGAGGCAGGATTGGCTATTCCATCAGTCCATGGGGCTGCAAAGATTGAAGGCAAGAGAGAAGGGGCCAAAGAGGATGAGATGGTTGGATGGCATCACTGACTCAATGGGCATGGATTTGCGCAAGCTCTGGGAGTTAGTGAAGGTCAGGAAAGTGCTGGGGTCCAGCCCCAGTGGAACCAGGGTGATTCGAAAGTGAGACGGTGTTGGCGAGGAAAAACTTATTTATTTATTAATATAAGATTAGATTAGGAAGAAATAGTATAGTGGGAAAATTAAGTGGAGAAAAGAGGCTGAATAACTTGGCTTATGGGAACGACCAATAAAATCTTAGGACAAGAGATTTGCACCGTCTACGTTGGGCCTCCAGCGCCCGCTTGAATATCTAAGGGTGTCCCACCTTAGGCTTCCTTTCGCGTGGGTCTTGGAAGCCAGGACAAGTAAGTAGACTTGGTCAGCCGCCCCGCTCCAGTTGGGAATTCAGCCAGAAATTAGAGTAAAGAGAAGAAAGAGAGAGAGACACAGGGGAAACCAGTCCAGCAACTGGCTCCAGCCTCTATTGTTCAGAAGGCCTTTTATACTTTTGATTGTACATAGAGATCAATGGGTAATACAAAATTATGCAGCATCAGCAGCCCAGATTCTTATCAAAACCAGGCTTTCTTTCTGCACACCTAATTGTATACACAAGTCTTAGGTGATTTACATCATCTTCTGGCAAAAAGGGCCAATTAACATTTTACAGCCTTTTTTCTGATAAGGATTTGTCAACCAGAAGACTTATTTGTGTTGATCTTCCCAAAGTCTGGTGCCACTCTCAGAAAGCACTAAATAAAGTTACATTCTTACATAGCAAGGACACAAGAGGAGTGCAGTGATATAAAACTAAGAGAAAAGTAATTAACTCAAAAGTCTAGCGTTGCTCACATCAAAACTACTATATATCTTATTCCATAACCCGTTTACATTGATTAACATCTTCCCAGGGGCCTAAAAGATAAAGAATATAAAGGCCGGGCAACAATCATTGAGTCAACAGTGAAAACCCGTCACCACTATGATTTTTAGCTCCTTAGAAAAGGCTCTGTATCTTTAAGATGCTTTTAAGCTTTGTGCC
>SJYX01005029.1:361736-392166 GCA_006410675.1 Oreotragus oreotragus
TGAGGTGGCCAAAGTATTAGTGTTTCAGCTTTAGCATCAGTCCTTCCAATGAATACCCAGGACTGATCTCCTTTAGAATGGACTGGTTGGATCTCCCTGCAGTCCAAGAGATGTGTATAAGAGACAGCTGGGTGTTCTTTGGAAGGAATGATGCTGAAGCTGAAACTCCAGTACATTGGCCCCTCATGTGAAGAGGTGACTCATTGGAAAAGACTCTGATGCTGGGAGGGATTGGGGGCAGGAGGAGAAGGGGACGACCGAGGATGAGATGGCTGGATGGCATCACTGACTCGATGGATGTGAATTTGAGTGAACTCTGGGAGTTGGTGATGGACAGGGAGGCCTGGCATGCTGCGATTCATGGAGTCACAAAGAGTCAGACACGACTGAGTGACTGAACTGAACTGAACTGAATGTAATATTGATCTTCTCTACTAATATGAAAGTGAAACTCTTGAAAAACACACCATGACACACCTACAAACAAGTCCTTAGTGCCTAAGGTAACTGATTTAAATAAAGCATTGTGGAAAGTTACTCTTAAATACTTGAAATAATATCCTATAAAAGGACAGAAAGCACCATGCAAACTTATGTTATACACAGAAGCTTTATTTTGCCCAAGAACTACAGTATCTGACCTTTCAAAAACAGCAGTGAACACACACCAAATGTCATCCAGTTCCATAAGCAAAAAACCTATATGTTGTGCTTGACATTCTTTCTCCCTTAGCCACCACGTACAGTCACAGGGTCCTGACCATTTGCCCTCCTAAATATTTCCCCAAACTGCCCTTTTCTCTGTCTCCACTGCTGACATCCACGCCTGGTACTGAAGTGAACAGCCAGCATCCTTGAATCCAAACTGGCTCTCTTCTCCATTCTTCACAGTTATGCCAGAGTGGTCTCTCCAAATGCCTACGTGCTTTTGACATACTCATGCATAAAAGCTTTTAATGCTCCTCCATTGCTTTTAGGGAAAGCCCCAAACTCTTCATGGGACCACCCAGTTTGGCACATGTTTAGCACTCAGAGCCCAGCTCTTACTGCTGTCTCTTTCACACTCTGCATTCCAATTTCAGTTTTATTTTTGTCCTCTAAAATCTATGTCTGCTCCTGCCCCAGGCCCTTTGCACGTGATTTCACCCTTACCACAAATGTACTTTTTAAGTTTTTACTTTTAATGTCCATTTTTAAAGTCATTATTGAATTTTTTACAATATTACTGCTGTTTTATGTTTTGGTTTTCTGGCCACGAGGCATGTGTGATCTCAGCTCCCCAACCAGGAATTGAACTTTCATTCCCTGCATTGGACGGTGAGGTCTTAACCACCGGACCACCAGGGAAGTCCCTCCCGGAATATTCTTTATCCAGCTTTGTTGTTGTTTAGTCATTAATAGCCAACTCTTGCAACCCCATGGTCTGTAGCCCTCAAGGCTCCTCTGTCCATGGGATTTCCCAGACAAGAATACTGGAGTGGGTTGCTATTTCCTTCTCCAGGGGAACTTCCCCACCCAGGGATTGAACCCAAGTCTCCTGAATGCAGGCAGATTCTTTCCCGCTGAGCCACCAGGAAAGCCCTTATCCTGCTCTAAGCCTAGCTAACTCACTTAGCTCAGAGTTCAGTGTTTTTTCCTTACCCATTCAGGCTAGGTCAGACATGTTTATTATATGTTCTCACAGAAATAACTCCTTTTCTTGTAAGAATTTCTTATTTTGTAATGATATGATCAATAGTGTAACTGTTTCCTCTACTAGACCATCATGCCTTAAGATTACTGATTATATCATTTTTACTCATAGTTGTATCTCTAGGTCAAGAACAGTGACTGGCCAGAATATAATGCCTAAATTTTATGCATTTATATATCCAGTTAACAATGGATTTAGATATTATTAAGTACAGAATAATGGAAACTTGTTACCATGTGTGTTCACAGTATTTAAATTTTCAAATTTATTGTGTAATATCTAGGACAAAAAGTTTAGCATTTGTACAGAGTTGGACATGACTGAGTGACTAACACTTTCATTTTTCATATGTGTGTGTATATATGTATATATACATTTTGATCAATTTTAAATAGCTCAGTTCAGTTAAGTCATGTCCAACTCTTTGCGACCCCATGAATCGCAGCATGCCAGCCTCCCTGTCCATCACCAACTCCTGGAGTTCACTCAAACTCACGTCCAACAAATCAGTGATGCCATCCAGCCATCTCATCCTCTGTCATCCCCTNTTCAGAATTTTCCACAGTTGATTGTGATACACACAGTCAAAGGCTTTGGCATAGTCAATAAAGCAGAAATAGATATTTTTCTGGAACTCTCTTGCTTTTTTGGTGATCCAGCGGATGTTGGCAATTTGATCTCTGATTCCTCTGCCTTTCCTAAAACCAGCTTGAACATCTGGAATTTTATGGTTCATGTATTGCTGAAGCCTGGCTTGGAGAATTTTGAGCATTACTTTACTAGTGTGTGGGATGAGTGCAATTGTGCAGTAGTTTGAGCATCCTTTGGCATTGCCTTTCTTTGGGATTGGAATGAAAACTGACCTTTTCCATTATTCCCATTTCCTAGTGTCATATTCTCAATCAACAACCTGGAAAGTAAAACAATTTACTTTTGCCTGTAAAATTCATAATATAACATGAAAGTAACTCAGTGCTAATTATATAATTAAAGCCACAGCAGGACTGAGCTTCACGGCGTTGCCTTCATCTGGGGAAAGTTGTTTAGCCAATGGGCTGATTTTTCCTCTCGTTGGCCACTCTTCTCACCAAGTGTGGCTCCTTTCTTGCCTCCTTTCTGACTTGCCTCACCTTTCTCTTCAGTGGTGTTTATCTGCCCTTTTGTGTAACCTTTGGAATGATCAAACAACTTGCAACCAGAATCTGGGGACTCATGGCCAGTGTGTTTCCAGCTAATACTATAAAAGCAAAGGAAAACAATCTTTGGGTTTTCATTTCAGCAGCACGTGAGCTTCCTTTGTATTCCACATGTTTATGTTGATGATGATTCTTTTTCCTTTTTGTCAGTGTTGGTAATTTTTTATTACTGACCTCTTTTATTCCAGTAAGATGAGTTATTTGATTTCTGGGTGCGTGGGAAACCCCTTACCTTTGGCTCATATTTTCAATGTTGTTATTATTAATAAATATTGCTCAGTAGCAGCAGTATGTACACAAATTATCACACAAATAGACATGAAAACATCTTAATCCATTGCTTACGAGGACCTAAGCCCTCAGAGTCTTAAAATCATCATTTCTGACATGGGATCATGCTATTCTTCTTCGCAAAGCATTTTTAACTGCATTGTTGAATCAAACAAAATATATGTGAGTGGGCTCTAAAAATCATAAAGCTCAATATAGGTTAACATTTTTCAACAAATGTGACATTTTAGGAGTATTTCAGAACCTACTTCTAGTTCATTTTTCTGTGGAAGCTTGTATTTTATAGGTTGGATAAATGATACTTTTGATTATTTGTGTGCTTTGGTTTTTATTTATGCAAGTGGTTTTTGACTGAGCGTTTTTATTAGGAAAAATCCACAATGCAAACACACAAAACGTTTTATGAGAAGGTCTAACTTAAAGTGGAGCTTAAAAGAAAGTAGAAAAAGCTTGTAGAGGCACGTACAAATGTTTTTTCAATCATTCAGTGGCTGGGGAAGGTGTATATGCCTTGGGTGAAGAGGAGAAGAGATTCATTTTAAGTATTCCCATGCATTCTTGTTCTTGTTGTTGTTTTTTTGAACTCTTTTATTCTACTTTTTCCCCCCTTAACAATTCTATCCTAGGACATGGGACTCTTCTGCCAAAGTGATAGCATATATCAGTTATTACTATTTTCCATTTATATTTGTTTTCACCCGTAGTTAGATGTAGATAAAGAGTAGCTGTATAAGGTCCAAGTTGAACAATAATCTTGTGTGTTTGGCTTTGACTGTGCTGGATCTCCATTGCCATGTGGGTCTTCCTCTAGCTGCGCTGACCGGGGACTCCTCTCTGGTTGTGATGTCTGGGTTTCTCATTTCGGTGGCTTCTCTTGAGGAGCGTGGGCTCTAGGGTGCTTGGGCTTCAGGAGTTGCGGTTCTGGCCTCTGAAACACTGGCTCAACACCGCAACCCTGGCTCCACTGCGGTGCACAGACTTAGTTGCTCCGAGGCATGTGGGATCTTCCTGGACCGGGGATCGAACCCATGTCTCCTGCATTGGCAGGTGAATTCTTTACCACTGAGCCACCGAGAAAGCCCTAAGGTATATATTTCCTGTGTTCTCACTGAGTAAATAATGATCTGTATGGGTTATCAATTCCTTAATANACACCGCAACCCTGGCTCCACTGCGGTGCACAGACTTAGTTGCTCCGAGGCATGTGGGATCTTCCTGGACCGGGGATCGAACCCATGTCTCCTGCATTGGCAGGTGAATTCTTTACCACTGAGCCACCGAGAAAGCCCTAAGGTATATATTTCCTGTGTTCTCACTGAGTAAATAATGATCTGTATGGGTTATCAATTCCTTAATACCAGGCAGCCGACAATGGCGCTGAAGTAGGATAGAACAATTAAGTGTGTGATGCGTGTGCATCCAGAGTCATATGGAGATGGGCTAGGTGGCTCTGTCGATGTTGGTAGGACCTGATCACTTGTCTGGAAACAGGCTACTCTGAGTTGGACTACTTGGCTATGGACTCCATGTCCCTCCTCCAGCAGGCTGGCCCAGCGTGCTCCTGGCGCAGTGGAGAGACTGAGAGGGCAAACCCAGCTGAACACGGGCCTGACAAGCCTCTGCCCTCTCCCCCTTAGCTCACAGTGAGAAGACAAGTCAAATGACATGCTGAAAATCTTTGATTCAGGGGAGGGTGAAGAATTCAGCCCATTTTTGCAACTGATCACACTGATGTATGGCAAAGGCCATCACACTATTGTAAAGTAATTATCCTACAATTAAAAGCAAACTATAAATTTAAAAAATTAAATTAAAAAAATGATTAAACTTGTAAATAAAGTACCTCTCTTCAGTTGAATGATAAATGGATAGGAATAGCTAAATTAGTCATCTTGATGAAAATAAATATACTTGGGCAAATTGCTTAACCCCTCTGGGCTCCGTTTCTTCATTTCTAAAATGATGGTACTAATAGTACCAATCTCATAGATTACAGTGTGGGTTACTTGATTAGGTAAATGTATAGAAGAATCCTTGGAACAGAATTATACACAGTTTAAGTGTTATCTGTAATTATGTATACTCAGTTTCTCAGTCATGTCCAACTGTTTGTGACCCTATGGATTGTAGCCCACCAGGCTCCTCTGTCCATGGAATTCTCCAGGCAAGAATACTGGACTGGGTTGCTATTTCCTTCTCCAGGGGATCTTCCTGACCCAGGGATCAAACCTGTGTCTCCTGCATTAGCAGACAGATTCTTTACCACTAGCACCAACTGGGAAGCCCTGTGTTATTAACACGATAATGACATTGTTAGTAGTATTATTAGCATCCATTTTTAAGCCATAAAAAATTGTGAGAATGGTATATGGTTGGGTTAATACTTCTTTAAGCATATTTATTTTGTGGTAGTTTTGCTAATATTTATAGCACTGATACCATCTGTTCATGTTGCAAACATTATTATTTTAGGAATTTATTCATGTCTATATTATGGAGAAAATAGATTTAACATTATAGAACCAGTTCCCACATATTTTAATTACAATCTTAAAGCTTCTTATTTAAAGGTACACTGTAAATATATTTGTTTCCATTTTCTTGCTTTAATAAATTTTTATTCTAATCATAAAAATAATAGCAAGCTTATGAATAATGCCAATTTAAAGACTGAGGGCAGGAGGAGAAGGGGACGACAGAGGATGAGATGGTTGGATGGCATCACTGACTCAACGGACATGGGTTTGGGTGGACTCCAGGAGTTGGTTATGGACAGGGAGGCCTGGCATGCTGCAGTTCATGGGGTCGCAAAGAGTCAGACATGACTGAGCGACTGAACTGACTGAACTGAATCAGTATTTACTAAAATTTCATGATCATTTATTAATTTGCTCTGTATAGTAAAAGGAGGGCTTCCCTGGTGGCTCAGTGGTAAAAAATTTGCCTGCCAATGCAGGAGACTTGGATTTGATTCCTGGGTCGGGAAGATCCCCAGGAGAAGGAAATAGCCACCCACTCCAGTATTCTTACTTGGTGAATCCCATGGACAGAGGAGCCTGGTGGGCTACAGGCCACAGAGTTGGAAAGAGTCAGACATGACTTAGTGACTAAGCCACAGAACAACAATTTTTAATACAGTCAGAGATAAAAACAAAAGAGATGCAGTAACTCACTGGATTGTAGACTATGACACAGCCATGCACTTTCACAGGAAGCCCAGACCCAAAACATACCATAAGGGCTTATGCAGGGCTGAAACACTGATGAAAACACTGATTCAAATGGTCTGCATTTGTATATATGAAAATAAGTACAATCCAGACTTCATTTGGAAATATTCGCAACTAGCTTAATGACCCCTCCCTCAATTCCCTAGGTTGGAAAGTCCTCGAAATTTACCTTTAGATGAGAGTTGGCAAAATTTTTTCACAAAGGACCATACAGTAAATACTGCAGTTTTTGCAGGTCAGGCAATCTCAACTCTCCTCTGAACTTTGTAGCATGAATTTGGCCCATGGACTGTAGTTTGCCAACCACTGAGTCAGATTCTCAAGGTTACTGTTAGCTATTAGGTTATGATTATGCTGAGTTATCTGGGTTTATGGCTTATTTATTGGTTACAAATTGTGGAGCCTGGGTCCTCTATTTCCCCCCACCCCTTTCTCTCATTCTGATGGGAGAAGCCTAGCTTGCTGCATGCAAATGGCCCATCAGGGTATTTTCCTAAACAAAGACGTTTCCCTCCAAAGAGGAATTCTGCTGCTACTGTTAAGATAATAAGTACACCACAGATGGTGCTTTCCTTTCAAAACAACCACAACAGAAAAGGAGATATGAAATTTTTGTCTCATTGTTGTGTTTCTCCTCTTCTGTGATTCGATGATTTCGTTTGGCAAAGTTACAGGTTAATATTTAAGCTTCTGCTGGGACTCTGTCGCTGTTGGTTTTTGCTGTGGCAGTGTTGGTGGCTCTAAATATAGTCTGGAAGGAGGAGAAAAAGACATACCAAACTCCTTATCTATTTCATTTTGGCAGTTTCAAAGAGTTTATAGCTGAGCTTAGACTTAAATACGTCTTCTCATATTATCATTGCCAGCTGTAGAATGTCTCACTGGCACAATCTTGGTATTGCTCAATCGTTTAAAAACCATCCATCAGGTTAGGGCTGTATTGACAAGCCTCCTGGGGTTCCTTCCTTTCTTAGTTCTTCTCTTGCCGGTCCACACTGGGGGTCTCAAATTGATGTGTTCAGGGGGCATCTCAGATCCTTGATACACACTATATTGAAAAACAAAAGCAGGATCAAACAAATAGTTGCCAACATACACAGGAGGTTTTTATCTAGAAATCGGGTTTTTTTATTCCTTGAAAACCAGATCACTAAAGATCTAAGGCTTTTGTTTTTCCTTAGTTCTTCTCTTGCCGGTCCACACTGGGGGTCTCAAATTGATGTGTTCGGGGGCATCTCAGATCCTTGATACACACTATATTGAAAAACAAAAGCAGGATCAAACAAGTAGTTGCCAACATACACAGGAGATTTTTATCTAGAAATCGGGTTTTTTTATTCCTTGAAAACCAGATCACTAAAGATCTAAGGCTTTTGTTTTCCGATGAGAACCGTCATCTTTCCTGCCACTCCGGCTCAACTCCGAGACTAAGTGAGGGGCATCTATCCTCACATGTGCTCTGCTGGGCTGCACCCAGCAGGCCTGCAAGTGTTGTACTTGATCAGCTTCAAGATCTAAGAAAGAGTCCAGAGTCAGCAACGGTGTCACTCAGTTCCTCTAACCATCCTGTTATTCTATGATTATGTATTTAGTTATTTATTATTTATTTTTGGCTGTGCTGGGTCTTCGTTGCTACGTGGGCTTTCCCTAGTTACTGCGAGTGAGGGCTACTCTTTGTTGGGGGCGTGTGGGCTTCTCACTGAGGTGGCTTCTTTTGTTCTGGAGCGCAGGCTTTAGGCGCTTGAGCTGCAGTCATTGCGGTGCATAGGCTTAGTTGCTCTACGCCATGTGGGGTCTTCCTGGACCAGGGATAGAACCTGTGTCCCCTGCACTGCCAGGTGGATTCTTAATCACTGGACTACCAGGGAAGTTCCTTATCCTGTGATTTTTGTACCCATTTTAGAGATGAGAATACTGAAGCCCAGAGATTAAGTAATTTTCCCAAGGACACCCAGCAAGGAAGGAGTAGGGAAAGGGTTGACGCCAAGCAGTCTGAATCCGCAGATGTTGTTCACTGTTATTCTGTCTTCCACTTGCAAATTAAAAGTATATTTGTCCCTTATAAGTAGTTACCAATCTCAGTTTCCATTAATCCTATCAGTTCTCCTGAGAATGAGGGGGGTTGTTTTCAACTCCAGTATTTCATGAACAGATTAAATTCTCTGGAAGTCTAGCAAAGAGCATTAGACAATAGCAGCCTTAAATGTAGTGTGTGTGTGCATGTGAGTGTGTGTATACACAGCAATTATTTAACCAAGAACAAGGAAGGGTGAAAAAGTACCAACCAGTCTCTACCAGTACAACTGCCTAAAAGCTTTGGCCCTAATGTGGAAGACTGAACCACCTCCCTGTGAAGTCACTGCCACAGCTTGCAGAAAGGATATGTTATTGACTTCCTTGGAATCTTAAGATGCAAAACTTTGTATCTAAAAAGACTTAGTGTCAGAGGTATACTAAGGTGCATGCTAAGTCACTTTAATCGTGTCCGACTCTGTGTGACCCTATGGACTGTAGCCCACCAGGCTCCTCTATCCATGGGATTTCCCAGGCAAGAATACTAGAGTAGGCTGCGATGCCCTCTTCCAGGGGATCTTTCCAACCTAGGAGTTGAACCCATGTCTCTTGTTGTCTCCTGCACTGGCAGGCGGGTTCTTTCCCACCTTACTCAGGTACACTCTGAGAATAAAACGACTTCTTCTGAGTCAAGGGCCTTCATTATCTTTCATATTCAACTTCGTCAATTTAGAGTAGAAGCCATACATTTTTAATTGCCATTGCAAGGCAAGCAGCATCCTCCATATTTCATACATCACAGCAGTAAGGATTGGATACATGTAAGGAAGGGTTGACTACTCTGTGGACCTGCATTTTGAAAGCTGGAGGTCAGTCTTCCTGGAGATTAAGATCAGTCTTCTATGATCGTCTTAATAAGGAAGGCCCTGGGTAGAAACCCAATATCTTAGCCAGCAGGTGCCAGCTTCTCTCCCTGCCTGAATGATCAACTTGGTCAGCCTTTACCAAACCCACTCCCAGTTGATTCTAAGACAGATTTTTAACAATAAAACCTGCTTTCAGTTCAGTTCAGTAGCTCAGTCATGTCCGACTCTTTGTGACCCCATGAATCGCAGCATGCCAGGCCTCCCTGTTCATCACCATCTCTCGGAGTTCACTCAGACTCATGTCCATTGAGTCAGTGATGCCATCCAGCCATCTCATCCTCGGTCGTCCCCTTCTCCTCCTGCCCCCAATCCCTCCCAGCATCAGAGTCTTTTCTAATGAGTCAACTCTTCACATCAGGTGGCCAGAGTACTGGAGTTTCAGCTTTAGCGTCATTCCTTCCAAAGAAATCCCAGGGTTGATCTCCTTCAGAATGGACTGGTTGGATCTCCCTGCAGTCCAAGGGACTCTCAAGAGTCTTCTCCAACATCACGGTTCAAAAGCATCAGTTCTTCGGTGCTCAGCTTTCTTCACAGTCCAACTTTCACATCCATACATGACCACAGGAAAAACCATAGCCTTGACTAGGTGGACCTTAGTCGGCAAAGTAATGTCTCTGCTTTTGAATATGCTATCTAGGTTGGTCATAACTTTTCTTCCAAGGAGTAAGTGTCTTCTAATTTCATGGCTGCAGTCACCATCTGCAGTGATTTTGGAGCCCCCAAAAATAAAGTCTGACACTGTTTCCACTGTTGCCCCATCTATCTCCCATAAAGTGATCGGACCGGATGCCATGATCTTTGTTTTCTGAATGTTGAGCTTTAAGCCAACTTTTTCGCTCTCCTCCTTCACTTTCATCAAGAGGCTTTTTAGCTCCTCTTCACTTTCTGCCATAAGGGTGGTGTCATCTGCATATATGAGGTGATTGATATTTCTCCCGGCAATCTTGATTCCAGCTTGTGTTTCTTCCATTCCAGCATTTCTCATGATGTACTCTGCATAGAAGTTAAATAAGCAGGGTGACAATATACAGCCTTGACGTACTCCTTTTCCTATTTGGAACCAGTCTGTTGTTCCAAGTCCAGTTCTAACTGTTGCTTCCTGACCTGCATACAGATTTCTCAAGAGGCAGGTTAGGTGGTCTGGTATCCCATCTCTTTCAGAATTTTCCACAGTTTAGTGTGATCCACACAGTCAAAGGCTTTGGCATAGTCAATAAAGGTTTTATTTTTATGCTTGGATGCCTTGAAAGTGAAGTGAAAGAGTTAGTCACTCAGTCGTGTCCAGCTCTTTGCAACTACACGGACTGTGGTCCACCTGACTTCTGTGTCCATGGAGTTCTCCAGGCAAGAATACTGGAGTGGGCTGCCCTTCCCTTCTCCAGGCAATCTTCCTGACCCAGGGATTGAAGCTGGGTCTCCTGCATTGCAGGTAGATTCTTTACCCTCTAAGTCACCAGGGAAGCCCTTTGGATGCCTTGGCTTATTTCAATAAAATGACAAAGGACATGCAAAATTCTAATCTGTTTGTCCCAGAAGATCCATGTTCAACCAATATTATATTTATTAATATTTTGAGGATAAGCCAGATTTAGAGCATTCCATTTTATTTTCCTTGAAGTGAAGTGAAGTCGCTCAGTCGTGTCCGACTCTTTGCGACCCCATGGACTGTAGCCTACTAGGCTCTTCTGTCCATGGGATTTTCCAGGTGATAGCCCTGGAGTGGATTGCCATTTCCTTCTCCAGGGGATCTTCCCAACCCAGGGATCGAACCCGGGTCTCCTGCATTGTAGACAGACGCTTTACCATCTGAGCCACCAGGGAAGTCACCACAAATGTGTGAACTTGGACCCTTTTATCAGTCTTTCTTCTGTTCAGGGCCTGGAGATTGACTTGCCAAGGTTATCACTTACTAGTGAGAGAACTAATAGGAAATTTGGAGAAATAAAACTTAGTGGAAGACCAGAACATTTATTCATATGGTACCTTATTCAAATGAGAGCTATATAAATTCCTTTGGGAGGGGCTAAACCTATCCTTCTACTATTTTAATCTCATCAAATTAATCACTGGAACTGTCATCTTTGTCATGAGAAGCATCTGCCATTAACAAAACCTGTTCCCCTTGGAAAACAATTTAACTTTCATTGAATTAAAGTTATGGCGCACTCTGGATAAATTGTATCCTGCAAGAGACACCACTTGATAATTAACAATCTCATGGGAAATACTCAAAGACCATTTCTACAGGAAACAATGTCATACCACTTATTATGGTTAGTATAATTTCAACTCTTAAAGGTTTTATTTTTTTAGATCCTAAATGATGTATTTTTCTGAATGTGTATAGCAACTAACTTCTTTAAAAGAAAACAAAGTTACCATTTTTCAGCAGTCATAAAAATCTACTAAGGTGAAAAAAATTTAAATATGTGATATTTTCAAAAAGATAATGACAATAAAGGTCTACTTTGCATCTGTATTTCACAAATATGGAATAGCTCAGTGTTGAGCCTGTATAAAATAGCCATAAAAGCTAGTTAAGTGACTTCCATGATATGCAACTAGGAAGGTGGAATTCTAAAATTATTTTTCAAAGAAGTCTATCAGAAATGCTTTTGTAGGTTAACTTCTAGAAGTATGTAAAACTCATCTATGAATATTTGTAATATTAATGATAATTTTAAAGTAGTAACTGTGTGTTATTCATCAGTTGATGTAGATCTTGGTGTTGAAAGTCATGTTAACTCATTGTGCTGTTTCAAAATAGGTGGGGTGGAATTTAGTCATAACAGCTATTGATGGTTCTCTTGGAGAGTTCCAGGGGGGCTCCAGACCAAGGGTTAGGTCGTGGTTTTCAGCTCCCATCTCTATGACCAGCTAACATGGTCAGCTTCATGGGCTCAGCTTCAGGGGCGAGCTTGTGTGCCGACTGATTGTCAGGGGTTTAGTTTTAGGGGTCAGTTTGTCTCTTTGTAGGTAAAACATGTCATCCTGTAACACAGGTGATCCAGTGAACAACTGGAAACTGTTAGATTATCATGTAATAATAATTCCTACAGAAATATTGAAAATAGGTCAGCAAATACCTTCAATATACCTTTTAGAGGTTTGGCCAAACAGTTCATTTGGGTTTTTCCATAAGATGTTACAGAAAAACCTAAAGTAACCTCTTGACCAACCCAATATTATTATTATTTTTTAAATTGATTGTGAATACAGGGTGCTGGACTTCCCAGGTGGCACTAGTGGTAAAGAACCCGCCTGAAAATGCAGGAGACAAAGGAGATATGGGTTTGCCCCCTGGGTCTGGAAGACCACCTGGAGGAGGGCATGGCAACCCTCTCCAGTAATCTTGCCTGGAGAATCCCAGGGACAGAGGAGCCTGGCAGGCTACAGTCCATGGGGTCCCACATAGTTGGACACAACTGAAGCAACTTAGCACAAAGGCATGCGCAGGGTGGTACTTTATCATGCTGTTTCTGGTTACACCCTGCTTGAATTGTATCCTGTTCAACCGAATACTATTGCTCCTGTCTTCTATTTTCTGTTTAGAGGACATCCATAATTTTGCCTATATACATGCATACATACATGAATGTGTGCTAAGTCAGTTCAGTTGTGTCTGACTCTTTGCCACCCTGTGGACTGTAGCCACCCAGGCTCCTCTGTCCATGGGATTCTCCAGGCAAGAATCCTGGAGTGGGTTGCCATTTCCTTCTCCAGGGATCTTCCCAACCCAGGGATCGAACTGCATTGGCATTGGCAGGCCGGTTTTCCACCACTAGCGCCACCTGCAAAGCCCACACATATGTACATATATATATATATTTTTTTCCCCCCAAAGTAGCAGCTTCTTCTGGACACATTGTATATTGATAAAAGTTAACACCTATAGGAAGAGGAACATCTGGTCATCCATGCCCGAGTGCTGCCTGGTCGGCCATCCTAGATGAGTTTCTGCAAGAAGGAAGAGGAAAAACAAGGAAGCTCCTACCCCTTCCTCTAACCTTCATTTCTTCCTTTTCTCTCAACAGGAACTTTTTACCCCTGAGTGCAAGTTTAAAGAATCTGTTTTTGAAAACTATTATGTAATCTACTCATCTATGCTGTACAGACAACAGGAATCTGGCAGAGCCTGGTTTTTGGGATTGAATAAAGAAGGGCAAGTTATGAAAGGAAACAGAGTAAAGAAAACCAAACCAGCAGCTCATTTTCTACCCAAGCCATTGGAAGGTGAGTGTCATGTGTGCGTTATCCTGATCAGATGTATTACATGTTTATCTTCCACATCCATGACTCTGCCATGGCCACAAGGGAACCTCGTGGAAGGCTGGAAATATCTCACCTTGCTCTGGGTGGTGGTCCCACAGGTGTCTACTTATATTGTGCATTTAAGATTTGTATATGTTACTGTATATATGTGTATGTGTGTATATATGCATATGGTGGTTCATCCTAGTGAAACATAATGTATCTTCATAAAATATCAGATTTCAAAACCCTAAAAGCAGGTTGGGCAGCTCTAATTCACTTGTGTTTCTGATGGCAGAAGATTTTTAGTCAGTTCGTTTTCCCTAAGCACCAGTCAGTCTGGAAGTACCTTTCCCAGGATTCCCTAGGTTCCTTTTCTAACAAAACCACGTGAACTATTGGAATCAGTGATGTCACCAGATACTACTCAGTTCCTTGGAGCCTCCTGGAATGTCAGCCCCAGTGATCCTCTTGCCATTCGGCACATCTGTCTTGCTGCTACTGCTGCTGCTAAGTCGCTTCAGTCATGTCTGACTCTGCGCTACCCCATAGACGGCAGCCCACCAGGCTCCCCCATCTCTTGGATTCTCCAGGCAAGAACACTGGAGTGGGTTGCCATTTCCTTCTCCAATGCATGAAAGTGAAAAGTGAAAGTGAAGTCCCTCAGTCGTATTTGACTCTTAGTGACCCCATGGACTGCAGCCTACCAGGCTCCTCCACCTATGGGATTTTCCAGGCAAGAGTACTGGAGTGGGGCGCCATTGCCTTCTCTGACATCTGCCTTATAGGATATTAATTACAGATATTCAGTATTACATTTGAAAATGAGGCATAAAAATATAAAGCGCCTCACACTTACCTTCAGTTATTTAAGGGGGTCTGTGCTTGACTGGCAGGAGAGAAAATCTAAACAATGAGCTCTGGAAGGTTCTGGCTTTGCCTGTTGCTTTGTATGGCTTTGAAGCTGACATAGCATGATCATGTTGCTTTTTAATCACTTGAGAGTTTGAATTTAATGACTTAAAGACCTAGGCTGGAGAAGATGAGTGTCCATGTGTTGACAGCATATAGGGTCGGACACGACTGAAGTAACTTAGCAGCAGCAGCAGTGGGAGGAAGGTCTGACTTTTTCTCGCTGAACAAAGAGAACTGGATTAAATGCTTGCCATTCTCATATACTTCCTGTGGCCTCTATGTGTGTGTGTGTGTGTGTGTGTGTGTGTGTCTATAGCCCCCATTTAAACCTTCTCTCTTCGACAAAAATCCAGGCACACCGACGTGCACGGTTTGGAGACACAAAACTGGAAAATGCAAAAGAAAGTCATACTTTCTGTTCAGGGGCTGGCTCTTACTGCTTTAAAACAGGAATTCCCTCTAGATGGGGTTACTCGACTTCCGGGAAAAAAGGCTGGGCCTCCAGCGGAGGTTTGTGCGTGAACCTAACCAGGTAACATCTCCTTTTCTGCCCTCCTCCCCGCTCCCCATCACTAGTTGCCATGTACCGAGAACCATCTTTGCATGACGTCGGAGAAACGGTCCCGAAGGCCGGGGTGACGCCGAGTAAAAGCACGAGCGCGTCGGCCATCATGAACGGAGGCAAACCAGCCAACAAAAGCAAGACGACATAGCCAGGCCCGCACAGGTGCGACTGACTCGCCCCCGAGCGCCGTTGAGCCCTTTATCCCGGCCAGGCCCTCCCGCTTCCTCCGGGGGCCCAGGAGCGCGGCGGGTAGGCTGCTCCCGCTGGCCCGAACTCCTTGGTTGCAAGTGGATAAACCTCAACGCGTCGCGCCCCCCACAAGAAGACACCTGGACAACCAGCTCAACTCAGACCATGGAATGCCCTACCAGATATGGAATGCCTTTTTAATATCTTTTCTGTGACTGTGACACTTCATGTGAATGACCTCCTTCACGAGTCCACTCGACACCTTGCCTGCTGACAGCTACCCATATTCCTTTTTGAGTCCCGTTCCGGCGAAATCCATGTGTTTCAGTTCAATTTTTGTAGCACACAGATACTCTTGAGTAAATTTCTAGTTAGATGCTGTAAACCTGTGCTATTCTGGAGTTCTCTTCTTCCCATTTATTTTTTCCAGGGCTGCTGGCTCTACTGTCTGTGACCTTTTGTAGGGATGGTGTTCCTCTCAATCTTAACTGTCGTGGTTGGCCTAGTTGGGAGAGCGATCAGGGAAACGGAAAGGCTTCTAAACCTATTATGACAAATTGCATCTATAAAGATTAGGACTGTGGTCTCCGGCTCACACTACTGATGAAACACACATATACGCCCCGCCCAGTAGCAGATACTGCGCTCTCCAGGCCCGCGCGGCCAGGCTGAGAAACGGGGTCAAACGCGGTCATGGGACGCGCTCTATGATCTGGGTTTGACATCCCCTTTAGTTTCTTTGTGTGTGTGTGTGTGTGTTTTATACATATCACAAGCTTACTGGTAATGGTAACATTTGCCTTGCCCAGCGAGCAAGACCCACTGGTTTTTGAGAAAGTGGGTCAAAAGAACTCTGTAGGCCTTGTAGGCCTGATTAAGGTTCATTTTTCATCTATGAATCCTCATTATTTGGGAAAAAAAAAAAAAGGAAAAAAAATCAATGATTAACAACCTACAAGAATTGCGCTACCTAAATCCATTTCAGATAAAGAATCCTTCCTGTTTTTAATGAACCAAACTTAACACCATCCCCGATTTGGGCTGCGTTCCACTCATACTCAGCAGAGCATGGGCAAGGCGGCTGTTGTGTTCTTTCCTGCAGCAGCAATGCAAATGTTAGTTATAAATTAGACTTTAATATTTTTGGTGTTTAATGACAAGTTTTTAAACCGGACACATTAGGAAAAAAAAAAAAAAAGTATTTTTTTTAGCTCAGCATGCTGAGTCAGGTACTGTGTATTTCACCGGTCCATACCTCTGACTCAGCTTCTGGGGTCCATGTGGCCCTGTAGCTGAATTAGAGGTGCCTTGCCATGATCTCAGAATGCAGTCTGTTGAATTATTCTAGATTAGAAATAAAGGCAAACCAACACATTCAAATATCAGGTTTTCAGTCCATCCGATATATATATATATTTTTTTGCTTTTGTTTAATTTTGCTTTCTTAACTTCCTTTGGGATTTCCAACTGCTGAATTCTGAGCTTAGGGAAGAGAGCAACTGAGAAAGTCCAGGAATAGTTGACTCCACAGTGAAGAAACCATGCAAAATGTTCACCATTGGCTCTAAAGAGTTTCAAAATGTTTGATACTAAACTGTTTGGAAATATATTTGTTAACTGTGTATACTTAATAAATTTCAATGTTTTTCTCCTCTGAACAGTTAATTGAGACCAAACTGAACCTCATTTATAGAAAACTATATGTGGTATCCATGTACTGGCCTCTTGTTATTTTCCATGTGGAAGGATGACCCAGTCGCCATTTTCTCCCATCTGCACTGTATTTACTGGGAAATTATTTTGTCACTGCTTTCCTAAGTCTCCATGACAGCCTTTGCCCAGCCTTTAAAAATTTTGGCCTGCTTAGCTGATTAAAGATTTACTATCAATTTAACTGTTTATGCTTATTTCATTTTCATATTGAATTCCACTTTAATAAATAAAAAGTTAGCATAACATCTGAGTAGATTTATTGTTGATAATGCTAAAGTACAAATACAACAAAATGATTCTTTTAACCTCTCTTGATTTCTTATTACACCATTTCAAAGCCTATTATTTTTAATAGGCTAAGTTAAAATACATTAGATGAATTAATCCATTTTTAGGGAAGACATATACTCCATAGGATGTGACAAACTGTGAATAACAACTTGAAATTCCAATTAGATGGACTGACCCTACCATGCACATGTGTGCTTGTGCGCACGTGCACACACACACACACACACACCAAAAAACCCCACCTATATTTTTTTGGTAATCAGCCCTACTTGCTAGTTTCTTTTTCTCTCCTGCAAGCTTGTTTATTGGTTAAAATTATGACAAGATTTATTTTTGTAAACGAATGAGATTTCAGTAAATGTGTACCTCTGTTTTGTTTTTCACATGAGTTACCTATAAGGGCATTTATCCCTATGAATGGATGTCAAAGTACTTTCTTCTAATATATGTTTAGACGTACTGCAGAGGGGTCCTTGTTATTTGTGATTTAGTTAGATCCTTTCCTCTGTGTCTGGTCTGACCTGTTGCATGGAACGAGGACAGCACCGATGAACTGCATGTTATAGGACCTGTGTTTCAAGAGCCATTGGTGTGTATTACTCAGTCTACATACAAAGAGCCTGTCTGCATTGTACAGTTTCTGTGTTTAATATCATTTGTTGTATTCATAAATACAACACATTGAATAAAATATTTATATGAAGGCATATTCCAAAACATTGAACAACTTTATGTAACAAAATGGCATTGCATCACCCACAGATAGAGAGAAATGTCATGTACATAAGTTTGGTAAACTCAGTCTCCCCCTTTACATGCCAAAGAAGATTTTAGCTTTTTGATGATACCTCTTTTGCTATTTTTCCAGGATAAGACTCCACCATTTTTCTCCCCTCAAAAACTAAGTTTGCTGTTTTAAGTGCAATCTGTCGCCATTGATGTTCTGTACAGTAAATCTGATGGAATTCGTTTGTATTTGGAGACCACCATGTGATCTGTACCTACATGTACGTATGTTGATTTTATCGAGTCTTTCCAGTATCACATGCCTTTTGCATTCATGTCTGGTGTGGAAGGGTTATGTCTGCTGATCTGTTATGGTAGCTGTTGCTTCACGCATTTCTCAACAATGCTCTGGAATGTTTATTGTTTTAATATTTCAAGTGATATCATTTTATTTTCTTGTTTGCTAAAATATTTTGCTACAACTTAACCTGAAAAAAGTATAGAAGAGAGGCAAATGGTCCAACCTATATAAAGAGTACAATGGAATTGAGCATCATTGCATTACAAATCTTAGAGAATGTAGAGGTTCTTGCTCCAAATGTTCCTTTGCCCTGAGTGTTTTGGGTTAAGGACTGGCTTCAAAAGTGCCATGATGAACCCACAAGACTTCTGCCATGGTCCAATTATTTGCCTGTTGGAGTGCAAGAGGAGTTGATCATACCTGGCCAGTTGCTTAATGAATGCTTAAAGCACTAAAAAAGTCAGCTGTTTTCAGGATGACCAATATCAGATTTGGCTCTTTTTTAAAAAAAAAAAACAAGAAAAAATACTTCTCGACTTAAAAGTTAGACATGTACCACTTCATTTAACGTTCTCTCCCTAATATTAAAGGGAGTGTGAACATTTTAGAAGGAGCCTATATCCAGGGATAGCTGTTGAGCTAAACGCAGGCATCTCAGACTCCAGATGTGAATTGTGTTACTCTGGAGTAAAATACATTCTTTAGAGTAGCTTTGTTTGCTTATAAAGTGGCCCGTTGACTCAATACTGAGTGGGGTTTCAAAAGCTTTGATAGTGAGTCTGCAAACAAAGGTTGAATTGTGTCTTGTTTTTGTTTTCTCTTGGTTTTCTCTCTCATTTGGTCTAATGCCCATGTTGTGTTCTCATTTGAAGTGGCGGAGGCCATTCCTTCCAATGCATGGTGAGAATCCAGATTAGCTCAGAGTCCAGGGTGATTCTCTTAGGTCTCAGGATGTTTGTAGACTCTTATTCAAAAGCCCTTTATGGAGGAATTCCTCAGTGATGGTTTGCCAAGCAAACTGGGTTGGTGCTAACACCACTGACAAACGCGTATCCTTCCCAATTGACATATTTCCACCATAACTACCGACCAACTTGAATGAGCCAATAAAATTTCCCTCCAACTGTTATAAGTTTATTCTTGCCCTGCCATTTTTTTTTTTGAAGAGGGAGTTTCTATCTAAGCAATGGAATCTCAAAGTACAAAATCACATCTAAGAAGGGTAGAAATTTATGTCTTTGTACGTAACTATGTTTATTTTTCTTCAAGTTAAACATGTAAGTTAAATCACTTCTTCATGGATCTATTGATGTCTGCATTGCTAAAGACCCAAAATCATACATAAACACACACAAGAACTGTCACAGCAGACAAAAAGTGGTAAAACGAAAATAATTTTTTGTTTTAGAAGAAAAATATTCATTAGCGTGTAGGTACCATGTGACTTAATGCCGTAATTTCCTTTTGGTTCAATAATTCCGAGCTAAATAAACCCCAGAATAGAGCTGAATTATATTTTCAGCTTTGTCAAAAAATTTGGACCAATCACATTTTGAACTTTATAATACACTAATTTTTCCATAATTTAAATTTTTCTTAAAAAAAAAAACATGAATGCCAGGGACATTTTTGTTAAATGAAAATAGAAAAAGAACAGAATTTTTGTTGTAGGTGCTGTTAATGAAAAGGGTTAACAGATATAGAGAATGATAAGAAAAAGAAGACACACCGAGGGTTATGTGATAAGAGAGGAAGTTAAGAGCAGTTTCAGTAGAGCAGAGGCTGGCAAACTCCTGCTTGGGTACAAGCCAAATCCATCTCTCAATGTTTCTTACAGTCCAGGAGCTCAGAATGAATTTGTTTTTTCAGCTTTAAAATATTAAATGAAAACAAGAATTTGTAAAAGAGATGTATATGACCCACAAAGTCTAAACAATTTACCATCTGATCCTTTATAGAAAGCAAAGTTCTGCAAGAAAGGAACCTGAAGGTCTTTTGTGCAGATTAGGATGGCTGGATAAGGTAATGAAGTTCAGTGTTTGTGCAGCATCACATAAGGCATCAAAACTGCAACTGAACAATAACAGCTTTGTTTGAGGGTTACGGTGTTTAGACAGAGAAGAGGAAAGAGTATAATCTGTATTGTTCCTTCACAGCTTCTATTTCCCTCTTTACAAAAACTGATATATTGATTGATATACTGGAGACTAGAGATACAATCACACGGTTGCACTCCTTAATCTCAGGATAGAAATGACAATTTTATAAATCTCTTAAAGTACGAGAACACTCTTAGTACTATCAAAATCAGCATCAGTTAAATTTTATCTTAAATAATTTTCAATATTAAAAGTTTCAGTAACTCAGCAGATGCATATTTTCCTTATTTTTGGTGATGTGACTTAGAAAAGTCCAAGCCACAACTCTAGACTATTTACATCATCAAGGAAAAGTTCCAAGTAAAACTTTTCATCTTAATATGGAAATGATTTTGTTACATTATTCTAGGATTTTACAAGATAGAAATCACCTTTAGAAAAAAAAAAGTGGGGTTTTTATTAGTTCTAAATAATTAAGGGTTGCCTAACTAATGTGTATAAGTAGATTTAACTGTAAATATGTAAGGGAAGTCTGAATTATTGTACATTTTCATAATTCAATGTGAATTTCATACAGAGCAGAATTTCACCATTAAGAAAATAAACATTTTGTTCTTATTATTGACTGAATACTTGTAATTTCTATTTCAGGCATTTCTGGATTTTTTTTTAAACCCGCTGAGCTTTTGAGACTTTTAATCTTAATATAATTTCTTGATTTCTTTGCATGAGCCTACTTTTCCAATAAGTAATGTATCCTTACAAATAAGAGTTTTTAAGGGAAGTGAATGTATATTTCAGGCCCATCATACATCTAACTATATGCTGTCTTTTTAAAAGGCAAGTTACCAAGGAGTAGTTTAAACAGTAAAAAATCAGAATTCTTAGACATGTAACCCCTGCCCAATATGAAAAAATCTTCTAGAAATAGAAAATAGATACCCCTGAATAAAAATTCATTTGGGGAAGTTAATCCTCAGTAGGTAAATATATACTGACACAGAACATAAGCAAGTTATGTCACTATTTATTTAAAATGTTGAATTGTACATTTTTCATAATATCTTCCTTCATTTTAAGAGTCTTTTTTGTGTGTGAGTCTAAAGGGGGATAAGACAAATGACTTAACGGCTAAAATGACCAGGCTTATGTCTTTTTTTCAAAAGCACTGATGATGTAGTTTCTGCTCCATGTCCTATGTGTGTCTGGATACCTTATGTCTCCATGGAAATGATGAGTGATATGGAATCCTGGCAAGATATGATCAATGGATTTATGTGAGGCGGTATTTTTTCCTTAGACATGAATATGGTCTTTCTTGTACAGGGTTGTACATTTCTAACAACCATGTAATTCAATGTTTCTCAACTCAGGCACCCTTGACATGTGAAGTCAGATCATTCTTTGCTTTGGGGGGACTGTCCTGTTGCCCAGAGGATGTTCACAGCATCCCTGGTGCCCACCCACTGGATATCCACCCCTAACATGCTCTCCATGCCGCCCAGGGTGACCATCAAAATTACCTGTAAACATTATTGTCAAGCATTTTCTGGGTGGTAAAGTTTGCCCTTGTTGAGAACCACTGATGTAAATGAAGGTAGGAAAAGTTTTTTCTGATGCTATTTTCATCAGAATTTGCTTAACTCATTTTTAATGGGTACCCAGATTTCATTCAGGCGTTCAGAAAGAGAAAAACATACAATAGTCTCATTTGACCTGTCATAGTGGTGATTATACATGGTTTCCTCTGCTTTTATACGTTCTGAGGGCCGAGAAGAAAGAACCTGGTTCCTTGCCACGTAATCGTTAAGGGTATTCCGTGCCGAGCCAGATTTCACAGGCATTTCCGTTCCATCCGTTCCAGCATTCACAGTTTCCACAGCTACAGATTCCATTCCCTGCAGCAGAGTACACAGGGCCGTCATCATCATGACAGAAAGGCACCACGTTATAAAATACGTCATTCCAAACCATAGCTGTTCATCAGCAAGACCATTTCATTCATCCTCTGCAGATTTTCTGATTCTGTTCTGGAACCATCTTATCTCATTTGGCAGCTATGGGAAATCTAATTTTTCACACAATTAATGGCCGCTGCTTGATGCCACCCTGTGGGCAGCATCTAAGAGTGACCATCCTGTATCACTCCAGGTGGCTTCCAAGTCATAATTTCATTTTCCTGTAGACAGCAAGTTATGTCTGACTTATGAATAAATGTGGAAAACTACCAAGTCCCTTGACATAGAATGAGGTAAGCTGAGTAAAAAAAAAAAACAAGAAAAAATACTTCTCGACTTAAAAGTTAGACATGTACCACTTCATTTAACGTTCTCTCCCTAATATTAAAGGGAGTGTGAACATTTTAGAAGGAGCCTATATCCAGGGATAGCTGTTGAGCTAAACGCAGGCATCTCAGACTCCAGATGTGAATTGTGTTACTCTGGAGTAAAATACATTCTTTAGAGTAGCTTTGTTTGCTTATAAAGTGGCCCGTTGACTCAATACTGAGTGGGGTTTCAAAAGCTTTGATAGTGAGTCTGCAAACAAAGGTTGAATTGTGTCTTGTTTTTGTTTTCTCTTGGTTTTCTCTCTCATTTGGTCTAATGCCCATGTTGTGTTCTCATTTGAAGTGGCGGAGGCCATTCCTTCCAATGCATGGTGAGAATCCAGATTAGCTCAGAGTCCAGGGTGATTCTCTTAGGTCTCAGGATGTTTGTAGACTCTTATTCAAAAGCCCTTTATGGAGGAATTCCTCAGTGATGGTTTGCCAAGCAAACTGGGTTGGTGCTAACACCACTGACAAACGCGTATCCTTCCCAATTGACATATTTCCACCATAACTACCGACCAACTTGAATGAGCCAATAAAATTTCCCTCCAACTGTTATGTTTATTCTTGCCCTGCCATTTTTTTTTTTGAAGAGGGAGTTTCTATCTAAGCAATGGAATCTCAAAGTACAAAATCACATCTAAGAAGGGTAGAAATTTATGTCTTTGTACGTAACTATGTTTATTTTTCTTCAAGTTAAACATGTAAGTTAAATCACTTCTTCATGGATCTATTGATGTCTGCATTGCTAAAGACCCAAAATCATACATAAACACACACAAGAACTGTCACAGCAGACAAAAAGTGGTAAAACGAAAATAATTTTTTGTTTTAGAAGAAAAATATTCATTAGCGTGTAGGTACCATGTGACTTAATGCCGTAATTTCCTTTTGGTTCAATAATTCCGAGCTAAATAAACCCCAGAATAGAGCTGAATTATATTTTCAGCTTTGTCAAAAAATTTGGACCAATCACATTTTGAACTTTATAATACACTAATTTTTCCATAATTTAAATTTTTCTTAAAAAAAAAAACATGAATGCCAGGGACATTTTTGTTAAATGAAAATAGAAAAAGAACAGAATTTTTGTTGTAGGTGCTGTTAATGAAAAGGGTTAACAGATATAGAGAATGATAAGAAAAAGAAGACACACCGAGGGTTATGTGATAAGAGAGGAAGTTAAGAGCAGTTTCAGTAGAGCAGAGGCTGGCAAACTCCTGCTTGGGTACAAGCCAAATCCATCTCTCAATGTTTCTTACAGTCCAGGAGCTCAGAATGAATTTGTTTTTTCAGCTTTAAAATATTAAATGAAAACAAGAATTTGTAAAAGAGATGTATATGACCCACAAAGTCTAAACAATTTACCATCTGATCCTTTATAGAAAGCAAAGTTCTGCAAGAAAGGAACCTGAAGGTCTTTTGTGCAGATTAGGATGGCTGGATAAGGTAATGAAGTTCAGTGTTTGTGCAGCATCACATAAGGCATCAAAACTGCAACTGAACAATAACAGCTTTGTTTGAGGGTTACGGTGTTTAGACAGAGAAGAGGAAAGAGTATAATCTGTATTGTTCCTTCACAGCTTCTATTTCCCTCTTTACAAAAACTGATATATTGATTGATATACTGGAGACTAGAGATACAATCACACGGTTGCACTCCTTAATCTCAGGATAGAAATGACAATTTTATAAATCTCTTAAAGTACGAGAACACTCTTAGTACTATCAAAATCAGCATCAGTTAAATTTTATCTTAAATAATTTTCAATATTAAAAGTTTCAGTAACTCAGCAGATGCATATTTTCCTTATTTTTGGTGATGTGACTTAGAAAAGTCCAAGCCACAACTCTAGACTATTTACATCATCAAGGAAAAGTTCCAAGTAAAACTTTTCATCTTAATATGGAAATGATTTTGTTACATTATTCTAGGATTTTACAAGATAGAAATCACCTTTAGAAAAAAAAAAGTGGGGTTTTTATTAGTTCTAAATAATTAAGGGTTGCCTAACTAATGTGTATAAGTAGATTTAACTGTAAATATGTAAGGGAAGTCTGAATTATTGTACATTTTCATAATTCAATGTGAATTTCATACAGAGCAGAATTTCACCATTAAGAAAATAAACATTTTGTTCTTATTATTGACTGAATACTTGTAATTTCTATTTCAGGCATTTCTGGATTTTTTTTTAAACCCTCTGAGCTTTTGAGACTTTTAATCTTAATATAATTTCTTGATTTCTTTGCATGAGCCTACTTTTCCAATAAGTAATGTATCCTTACAAATAAGAGTTTTTAAGGGAAGTGAATGTATATTTCAGGCCCATCATACATCTAACTATATGCTGTCTTTTTAAAAGGCAAGTTACCAAGGAGTAGTTTAAACAGTAAAAAATCAGAATTCTTAGACATGTAACCCCTGCCCAATATGAAAAAATCTTCTAGAAATAGAAAATAGATACCCCTGAATAAAAATTCATTTGGGGAAGTTAATCCTCAGTAGGTAAATATATACTGACACAGAACATAAGCAAGTTATGTCACTATTTATTTAAAATGTTGAATTGTACATTTTTCATAATATCTTCCTTCATTTTAAGAGTCTTTTTTGTGTGTGAGTCTAAAGGGGGATAAGACAAATGACTTAACGGCTAAAATGACCAGGCTTATGTCTTTTTTTCAAAAGCACTGATGATGTAGTTTCTGCTCCATGTCCTATGTGTGTCTGGATACCTTATGTCTCCATGGAAATGATGAGTGATATGGAATCCTGGCAAGATATGATCAATGGATTTATGTGAGGCGGTATTTTTTCCTTAGACATGAATATGGTCTTTCTTGTACAGGGTTGTACATTTCTAACAACCATGTAATTCAATGTTTCTCAACTCAGGCACCCTTGACATGTGAAGTCAGATCATTCTTTGCTTTGGGGGGACTGTCCTGTTGCCCAGAGGATGTTCACAGCATCCCTGGTGCCCACCCACTGGATATCCACCCCTAACATGCTCTCCATGCCGCCCAGGGTGACCATCAAAATTACCTGTAAACATTATTGTCAAGCATTTTCTGGGTGGTAAAGTTTGCCCTTGTTGAGAACCACTGATGTAAATGAAGGTAGGAAAAGTTTTTTCTGATGCTATTTTCATCAGAATTTGCTTAACTCATTTTTAATGGGTACCCAGATTTCATTCAGGCATTCAGAAAGAGAAAAACATACAATAGTCTCATTTGACCTGTCATAGTGGTGATTATACATGGTTTCCTCTGCTTTTATACGTTCTGAGGGCCGAGAAGAAAGAACCTGGTTCCTTGCCACGTAATCGTTAAGGGTATTCCGTGCCGAGCCAGATTTCACAGGCATTTCCGTTCCATCCGTTCCAGCATTCACAGTTTCCACAGCTACAGATTCCATTCCCTGCAGCAGAGTACACAGGGCCGTCATCATCATGACAGAAAGGCACCACGTTATAAAATACGTCATTCCAAACCATAGCTGTTCATCAGCAAGACCATTTCATTCATCCTCTGCAGATTTTCTGATTCTGTTCTGGAACCATCTTATCTCATTTGGCAGCTATGGGAAATCTAATTTTTCACACAATTAATGGCCGCTGCTTGATGCCACCCTGTGGGCAGCATCTAAGAGTGACCATCCTGTATCACTCCAGGTGGCTTCCAAGTCATAATTTCATTTTCCTGTAGACAGCAAGTTATGTCTGACTTATGAATAAATGTGGAAAACTACCAAGTCCCTTGACATAGAATGAGGTAAGCTGAGGGATCAGAAGAGAGGCCTTGTTTCACAGGGGTGGACTGAAAGTGAAGCTCTTCACTGAAAGTGAAGCTTAATGACATGGAAGCTTTCATCTTTTACCTGCCACAGGAAATAAGGAGAGCAGACATATATGTCTCTTTTCCCTGTAACTTATTCAAGGGGATGTATTTTATTGACATAACTCATTATCAGGATTCAATAACTCGAGAAAGCAATAGCTATTACACTGCTAAGTTTTTTCGCTCCCATCCCCTCAACACACACTCCATTCCTTGCAAACAACTAACACATCCAATGGTCTTTGGAAGAGGCACCTGGGACCTGTTTAAAGTAATATTCCATTGCCTACATCTGGCTCAAAGTAAAATCGTTGTCAAGACCATTGTTTTCTCTTTTCTGCGTAAATAGGGGAGAGGGGTTACTTTGTGGAAGTTTCCCAACAGCCATGTAATTTGGCTTTATTCTTGTGTATTTCTCTGGATTTGGGAATCAATGCCCCTCCCCTTCTGTAGTGACTTTCCATGAACAGTAGGTCTTGATTGCAAGGACGCGCTCCTGCTCTGCCGTCTGCAGCAGGGCACGGCGAGTGTGGTTTCCACTGCCAACTATGACAAAGAACAATTAGGGTCGGTCGATACGGCACCTGTGCAAATGAGCCCATCATGTTTGTCGCAGTCCCTGTCATCACAGTCGCAGAATTCTCCTGAAATGTACCATTCTTCAGCAGAACAAAGGCACTTTCCACAGTGGCAGGAGCCTGAAATCAGAATGGGCACTACTGGCCGTCATCACTTAACTAAAGGTTTCAGTTGAGAACAGAATATCATCAGTGCAACGAGAGCGGACATCTAATAACCTATCAAAGGGAAAAGTTTATTGACTAGCCAGTCACTCAGAAGGGAGCCTGACTTACTGTAATTCTTAAAGGTTATCCAGGAAAGGCTTCATTATGGATCTAGACAGTTGCAATTAGCCTTGAGCAAATATTCCATAGCCCGGCCTGGTTGAAATGTCAATGAGGGCAGAATGTGGCTGATTCTTATGGATGGCCTTCCGAAAAGGTGTTCAAAAATAGATGTTCCTTTTTTCTTTTTTTCTTTCTGAATTCAATTGCACCTTAAAGGTGCTGTGTTATTTTATTTTATTTTTTTTTTAGGAATTGAATAGCAAGTTCTATTAGGTAGGGATGCATTTTATAATGAAAAGAACTACTAAACTATTGTGCTTACAATTCTGGATTTTCATTTACGCGCTTTTCTTTAAATAGGGACATGCCTGCATATTGGGTAGCTCTTTAAAGTGCCAAAAATACACAGATAGTAACTCATGTATATTTGACATATCAGATCTCATTCTTAGAATTTGTTGCCATAATCAAGAATTTGTTGCCATAATCAACAAATCAAGTTGATTTGTTGCCACAATCAACTCAAAATGTTCATCTTTTGAGGGTCTTGGTCAAAATACCTTTTGCATTACTTACTCATTTATCGTCTTTTAAAATTAATTATTTAATTAATGTTATTAATTTAAAACTTCCTCTTTGGTTATTAAGAACATTTTTGTTTTCCCAGAAATAATTTTATTATTTACTTAAATATATTTAAAAGAAAAGAAAATGTATGAGTTAAATGGTGTCACCAAAGGAGGTTCTCTCATTCTAAATGTTTTCACCTGATAGGCTATGAGATCCTCATGTGGCAAAATTTCGGCTACAACAAGAGTAAAGACAACTTTAAAATTTAAAGAAAACACTTAAAAAGGATTTACCCTTCCTTTTATTTCCTTGGATGGATTATTTTTTCCAAACGTGTTTTTCCTTTTACTAAAAGATGCTTATCACTAAATTGTTCTTGTCAAAAATCACCTTAAGAGATGGTGAAGTAGAAAAAAATATATTGGAAGATGAGCACCAATCAATCATCAGTGCTTCTAGGAAACACAGTGCTTGAAAAATGAATTAAGAAACTGAATGAGCCAAGTGGTTGAGAGAGGAGGATTTCCTGACATCACAGAATCTGGAAGGGATCCATATGAACACATCTCACGCATTAAGCACTATGTGGTATTTCCTATCACGGAAATGACTGTCTATATTTTAGCTGCAAAAATCCCCAAGAACCAAGCTAAATTTTCCACATTCCTTGTCATGCTCCTAAAGAAGAAGGTAAGGAAGTAGTCAGAACCAGTTATAAGTTGAGAGCTGGGTCTACATTTGTGAAGTCTTTGCTTAACCATAGCATAATTTCATATAGTCTTGTCTTACTTTCCTGAGGGTCTCACTGATTTGCATTTCCTTGAGCAAATTTTAGACACCTTTCAGTTTTGATGAGTGACTGACAGCCTGGTGGTTGCTTAGGAACCAATGAGCAGGGCCTTCCTGGCTCAAGTCTGTGAAGGATCCTGGCTTCTTGGTCTCATTCACGTACGGTGTTACCTTACTTTAGAAATGTATTTGTCATACTTTTAAAAACTTTCTTTCAAATTTCTAGGCATGAAAGTGTTTACCGTAAGCTCACTTAAGAAATGGTCAGCGATCTGAGTGCAAACAAAAAAAGACTTGGGCCATTTCATTGACTTTTCATGGTAACTGCTTCAGAAAATACCATTATTCCATTCTTTAATTGCATGATTATTGGAAGAATCTGGTTGTTTTCAGTTGTTTGTAAAATAGTTATCCCCTTTACGCTCAGATGTTAAAGCGTCTGCTTGCAATGCAGAAAACCTGGGTTTGATCCCTGGGTCAGGAAGATCCCCTGGAGAAGGGAATGGCAGCCCACTCCAGTATTCATGCCTGGAGAATCCCATGGACGGAGGAGCCTAGTGGGCTACAGTCCACGGGGTCGCAAAGAGTCGGACACGACTGAACGACTTCACTTTCACTTTACATTCCAAAATTATTTCTACAAAGCAGCAGAAGTAAATGACTTTCTGTGTTCGTGATATTCACAATTATGCCTAGGATATCTTTTTTTGTCACAACTCACGAAAAGATCTCACATTTCATTTTTAAACTTACCCCCTAGCCCTGAAACTATTCTAATTACTGCTCTTGCTTCTAGAATGTTTAGCTTCAGGCTATAACAAAGTATTTTCCTAAAACTGGTTAAGCTCAGCTAAAGTTAATATGGTATCTGGGATGGACCGTTTGACAAGTAAACTCCAGTTCCCAAAGTCTACTAGACACTGAAGTGAAAAATGGGGATTGATTTTTTGTATGTGAGATGAAAAAGTAGCTTTTCTCAGTCAGCGTTTTCCCCAGCTGTGTTGTTCTTTCTATTCGTGCCTCTCAGAGGTAGGAACTTTTTCTGCTTGTAAAATTAGGACTAGCATAGCATGTAATACTAGCACAGTGTTACTGGCATCAGGACCTCTTAGAGCCGCGCCTTTGCTGTAGAGTGCTCTGACTTGTTTTTATCAGTAGTCAGGGCTCAAACTGCACACGGGTAGAAAGGGAAACACGCGAAGGATTCTCAGACACAGACAAACACAGGCCACAGGACTGCCAAAAGGGGACCAACTGTTCAGCTCCACTGGTCGGGCCCCACTCACACTCGTGAGACCCAGTCCAGCCGAAGGAGGCAGCTGGCCCATCTTGGCAGGATCTCTGGGGTAGTAAGTTCATGACCACATCACCTAACTCCTTTATGGTCCGTCTTAGTGTAAAGACCCTAAAGAGTGCTCTGATCTTCCTTCTGTGCTGCTTACTGGCTTCCATTCCTGAGCAATCAACCACCTTTTCTCATTTGTCTTCAGAGCATCCTTAGGACGTAAGAAAGGGAAAGAAATGAAAATCTTCTGCCTTCAAAGATGAGAAAATGGAAGTACGTCAGTTAACCTAAGATTCCAATCTGATTCAGTCAACTCTTGCATCTATCTGTGATGCTTCTCCCATGGGTCGGGGGCGGGGTGGGGGGG
>SJYX01005029.1:392297-446090 GCA_006410675.1 Oreotragus oreotragus
GCGCGGGGGGGGGAGAGACTTTCATGCAGTTTCAAAAATGATCTGTGCATCCCATAGATTCTGCCCAGACAGCCACTGAGTGAGGCAACCAGAACACAGAGCAAAGGGTGGCTTCTGAAACATGACTTTTCACCCTTTTTCTTTTCCAGGCATGAAGAACAGGCTGGGTTGGGCCAGGGATGAGGGCTGGGTGGTGGGGGTACCGTGGACTTAATCTGGATGACAAGTATCAGTGTAAGAGTGTAAGGGGTCATTGAATGACACACAATTAAGAACTGTCACACAACAGCATCTTTAAGGATATTAGAGGGCATGACCTATACCGAGGTGAAGTTACAAGGCCAAGAAGGTTATTGTGTATCCTTGGAACCAGAGGAATAAATCCCCCAAACATCCTATGAATTGTATCATGCATCCGTCAAAGGTAGCTAAGCTTAGGGGAGACCTGGCTGTGTGTTCATCTCCAGTTATTTACAAAAACCCATCGTGTGTCAGGGCAAGGCACCTCTGTTCGCTGCCCCATTGACGGAGTCGGACTTTCTTTTTCATCCATCAAGCCTGACAAAATGCTGCAACCTGACATCCCAGCAGGCAGACTTCACTACTGTTCTAACTCCGCCATCTGTTATGAAGGTCACAACAATGTATCTTGTTTTAAATTTTTCTATGGAGTGATTTATTGTCTTGGCTATCAATTTGTAAAGAAATAAAACGCTATTTCTTCATCGTCTCCTGAGGTGGCGGCTTTATTCACAGCTCCAGGGAAGAGCCCATGGTGCAGGTTCGTTTTTCTGCTGAAATACTCAGCTGGGTCTGGGCTGCTAAACTGCTGGGCCCTGGGGGTCTCAGGACCCTCTGCTCACACCTGCCCCATCACGGGAGAAAGAAAAAGACTGATTTCCTTTGTGAAAGCCAGGAGGAGGTGTTTTCATGTACAAATTAGAGGGTAAAGTACATGGCAAAATGGCAAGTCCATGAGATGTATCCAGAAATAGATGGCCCCCATTTAAATAACTCAGAAGCGGGTGTCTCTTCTCAGCCACCATGTTGAAGACCTTAATCTGTTTCATGATTCTTTTCTTGTGGTTCTTGGGGTGCAGGTTCCTCCATGCTGACAAGGATAATTTCTGCATCCCCGCTGTTCACTGAAAGAATACAATTCCATGATCTCATGTGTAACACCTTTTTTGCTCTACAATTCAGCAAGGATTCTTCCAGAACAGGAAGAAACAAAGGAGTCCACAGCCAACCACTGCCAACTAGGCATGCTAGCCTCATCACTAACACTGACCTCAAAATGAACATCCTTGAGGCTATAAGAGGTCCTGATACTGATCACACTTTTACATTCCTTCCAAGTTTAAAACTCTCTACCCATTGAAGGGTAAACAAATAGTTTAGACAAATATGCTTTCAACTCTTCATTGATACCTGGATAGATTTCCACCACCCAAAGCAAACAATTTGAAAAGGTGTTAACTAGAGAGATTTTCTCATGCTGTTTCATTTTAAGGAAATTCCTTTGGGCTAATGTTTAGTCAATCTATTTTATATATATATATTTTTCTACATTTATGATGCTTAAAAAATGAGTCTCTCTCTTCAGAATGTAATGACTTTAATCAGAATATTTATTCTACTTCTGAGGAAGTACTCCCTGGCTACTCCCTGGCTATTAGGCAGTTCTCTTTCTTCACTGTGTCTTCTTCAGAAAGGTATTTACCTGCTAATCCTGTCCCAGGGTAGGTGTCTGAGGGTAAATGCAGCTTCAGCTTCAGCTCCACGTTGGGAAGTGGGGATCATCTGTTCTGAAAGGAGCCTAGTGAGCTGGGAAGCCCCCAAGCATCTAGTCCCATGCAGAGCAGCTCTTGAACCTTCAGTGAGAACACACTCACTTCCAGAATTTCTAGGTGTTTTCCAGCCACTCAATGCTTAATTGCCCCATCATGTCTGACTCTGCGACCTCATGAACCCACCAGGCTCCTCTGTCCATAGGATTCTTCAGGCAAGAATACTGGAGTGGGTTGCCATTCCCCCCTCCAGGGGATCTTCTGAACTCAGGGATCGAACCCAGGTCTCCTGAACTGCAGGCAAATTCTTTACTGTCTGAGCCACCGAAGAAGCTTTGCTTCCTAGCCAATAGCAAAGAGGAATGTGACAGCCTTTAGATGGGCCCATATGCACGGAGAGAGCAGGATTTTAAAGTCTCTTCGAAAGTTTATATGAAAACATCAATATCAAGCTACCTAAAATTCAGGACTTCCCTGGCAGTCCAGTGCTTAGGGCTGGACACTTTCAAATGTATGGGTTCAATTCCTGGTCAGGAAACTAAGATCTCATACGCCATGCGTGGCCAAAAACAATACAAATTAAAAATAATCAATTAAAAAAAACCTCCCTTTGCAAAAAAAATATCTAAAACTCAGTCTATTAATTAGTATTCTTTCTCTATTCAGAAAAAAAAAAGTGCCCTTTTGGGGGTGGGGGAGGGGCACTGGGTGGGGTTGCTTTTCTTCTTGCGTTTATTTGTGGTAAATGTTTGATTGGGTTATTTGTTCCTATTCCATCAACTTGAAGATTGAAGACTGTAACCACTTTGAAGGCTTCTTCTTTTTTTTTTTTTTTGATACTAGGTTATACACGTCTAGCTGGCACTAGTGGTAAAGAACCCATCTGCCAATGCAGGAGACACAGGAGACGTGGGTTCGATCCCTGGGTCGGGAAGATCCCCTGGCGTGGGGCACAGCAACCCCCTCCAGTATTCTTGCCTGGACAATACTCTGGACAGAGGGGCCTGGTGGGCTACAGTCCATAGGTTTGCAGAGTCGGACAGGACTGAAGCCACTTAGCACACACATGTTTCTATCGCTAATTCATTTACGACTAAAGAAAGCACCATACAGGTACATTTGAGACTTTCCGTCTGATAATACTTTCCATGATCCTGTGAATGGGAGAAATTCAAGCTCAAAGTCTGGTAAGGACCAGAGGACAACACGGTTTCCACCCAGCCTGGAGAAGCCGGTTGTAGGGGCCGTACTGCTGCACAATGCAAACCACACGTAAGAACAGGGAACCCGTCCAAGCTCCAGCAGATACTCACCCTTTCCCGAGCACAATATGCCATCTGCCGATTCACACAGACTATTGCTCTGTTCCTCCGTCAGGTTACACTTCCTCGGATGCTGGCAGAGTGTCCCGAACCATCCTTTCTCACAAACACAGCGACCGCAGGCACACGTCCCATGGCCTGTGAGGCAGTCACGGGGTGGGGCGAGAGGAGGAGATGGGTACACAGGCAGTGAGTCACACTCTTTAAAGGAGACATCTGTAAATCAAGGAAATCTCGTCTCCTATCGAGCAAACACACTCTCCTTAGCCGCAGTCGATCTGGTGTGTGAGCATTTAAAAGAACTTCACACCCGAGTTCTAGCTGAACACAGTCCTCTTGAATGTCGCATTAGAGACAGACTCCGGAGAAAGAAAGCTTGGAACAAATTAAAAGGAAGGTGACCATCCTTTCTGGATACACAATAGGGCCTGTTTGCATCGTCACCAGGATGGAGTCCCCCGGCTTGTCCTCACTGTGCACACCTTGACACCCAGACCGATCCACTGCCTGCCACATTTCTTGATCCCTCTCTTATTTCCAAATAAAAACCAAAGGTTTACTTCTATACGAATGGCATCCAGTATTATACACCTCTCTCCCCATGCCCCCTGTTTGCTAATAACAACAGATGTTAGTGTAAGTAATGGTGTCTCCCTATTATTGAATAGAACTTAAAAACAGCACTAGGCTTAGACTCATACTTTTTCCCATTTTGTTTGTCACTGGTTCCTGGTTTGGGGATGTTTATCTTCGGTGTAGATGCAACATGATATCTGTGACAGTTGCACACTGGCATATCCATCGGGCCAATTGCTGGCCACCAACACCCCATGTGATTGCATCATCTTCCATGTCCGTTTCTCTTTTTTCCAATCAACGCTCTATTCTTTTTACCTCTATGTGCATTATCTGATGGCCAGATCTCTCCAAAGAAACAAACAAAACAGCTATTTGTTTGGCAAATTCTTCCTAATGATTATATACAGAGAGTTTCTCTAGCACCAAGGAATGCAAAATCAAATGTGAAAATAAAAAAAAAAAAAAAAAAAAAAATCAAATGAAAAATCTTGGTGGCCCCTGCCCTACATTCCAGGGACATATCAGATCATCATCCAAACTGGTCAGGGCTTCTGATCTCTTGAGGCCATTCTGCCTTGACCATTTGCTCTGGCAGGATCTTCAAGAGTAAACATATTCCATCTGCCTCCTCCTACACTCAGGTCTGCCCAAGGAGGGATTGGTGGCCCATATTTAATTGCTTGCAATTCATTATTAAGACTTATAGAACGTAACTACCCATGAATGCAGGTGATGGCTCCCCATAACACATGACCATCTGGAAGTGAATCAAAAGCAACTGGCAGGAAAATTTATTTAAGAGACACCTAGATTAACAGGCCTATTTCTTGACCATATGCTAATTTATTGAACTGCATCTCACCATAGCCCATTGAGTCAAGCATTATCACCATTTTATAGTCAAGAACTTAAGGCTTGGAGAGATTAAACAGTTCAGTTCAGTTCAGTTCACTCGCTCAGTCATGTCCAACTCTTTGTGACCCCATGGACTGCAGCATGCGAGGCCTCCCTGTCCATCACCAGCTCCTGGAGTTTACTCAAACTCATGTCCATTGAGTTGATGATGCCATCCAACTGTCTCATCCTCTGTCATCCCCTTCTCCTCCAGCCTTCAATGTTTCCCAGCATTTGGGAAGGGTCTTTGAAAAGGGTCTGTTCAAATGAGTCAGCTCTTCTTATCAGGTGGCCAAAGTATTGGAGTTTCAGCTACAACATCAGTCCTTCCAATGAACACCGAAGACTGATCTCCTTTAGGATGGACTGGTTGAATCTCTTGCAGTCCAAGGGACTCTCAAGAGTCTTCTCCATCACCACAGTTCAAAAGCATCAATTCTTCAGTGCTCAGCTTTCTTTATAGCCCAACTCTCATATCCATATATGATTAAATAATTTTGCCTCAAATCACAAAACCAGACAAGATTAGAACCTGACTCCAGTTTTCCCTAATTTCAGTGTTTCCTCATTTTTCACACGTCACAATGCCTATACCTTTCCTTATGGAAAATAAACCTTGACTACTAGACTTCCCTGGTGGTGCAGGGGTTAAGAATCTGCCTGCCAATGCAGGGACATGGGTTCTATCCCTGATCCAGGAAGATTCGACATGCACCTAAGGCTGAGCACCGCAACTACTAAGCCTGTGCTCAAGAGTCCAAGCTCAGCAACAAGAGAAGCCAGCACAGTGAGAAGCTGGTACAGTCCAACTCGAGCATAGCCCCTACTGGTCACGACTAGAGAAAACCTGAGCAGCAACAAAGACCCAGCACAGCCACAAAGGACATAAAGATTTAAAAAAATAGAGTGTAACTCTTAAAAAGCCAACGGAAAATGACTATCAATTTGAGACATGTAGGAGACTTTTCTTAATCCTGTCTTTTTAAATAGCTGCCTAGTGGAAGGTATACATTTGATATTCGTGGGTACTTTCCTTTTAAAAAGTCTCTCCTGAGTTGGTTTCTATGACATTGAACTTGCCTCATCCTTTCAACTCCTCCTTCGTCTATTTATTCCTCTACTTTTTGCCTGACCGGATCAATGTAGGAATCCCCTGACTGTCCAGCCTTAATCATCTTCTTTCGTCTATCATCTCTCTCTTGAAAAATTCATCAAATCATAAGACTTTAGCTAACCACAGTGATCCAGCCCTTAAATCTCTCCTAAGTTCTGTGCTTGTGATTTCATACATTATGTTCCTCTAGCATCCAACAGCTACCTGGAGACCTCTATACATAATTTTCTTTCTAAGAGCTACTTTTCTGTGTAGCCCACCCCTTCAAGCAGCTCAGCTCTTCTGGTCAACCAGTTCAAAATGTTTTGGATCATATTTCAATCTCTCTCACTCTCCTCATCTAAGAAGTTGCCAGGTTCTGTTGAAACAACCCCCGAAATCTGCACTCCTATCACTATCAGAGGGCTTCCAGGGGGTGCCTGTGGTTAAGAACCCATCTGCCAACGCAGGTGACGTAAGAGATGCAGGTTTGATCCCTGGGTCAGGAAGATCCCCTGGAGGAGGGCAGGACAACCCACTTTGGTATTCTTGCCTGGAGAACCCCCATGGACAGAGGAGCCTGGCAGGCTATAGTCCCTAGGGGTGCAAAGAGATGGACATGACTGAGCAACTTAGCAGGTACACGCATCACCATCAGACACCTTTGAGAAACCTTCGATCATGTCTTTCTCCAGTGTTCTGGCTCCCGGCTTCCTATAAAACAACTCTACTCACGACATAGCTCTGAGATCTAGGACTATGTGACTCCCTAATGTTAACTGGAAGAAGTTCACCCACTCTAACCTTCTGTGTCTTAGGTTCCTAAAATAGAGCCCCAGCTGCTTCTCCAACCTTACTTCCTGTCCCCTCCATACACTTCCTGATCCACTCATCCTTCCCTATGTAGCTCTGGGGTTTTCCTGACTTCATGACTTTGCCAAGACAGGAACCTACTCTATACAACCAGATCCTGCTGAATTTTCAAAGCACAGGGGCAATGACTGCCTCTGGAAGAGTTTTCTAATATGCCCAAGTGAAAGTCATCTTCTCCTCTGAATTTCTACACCATCTTATTTTTCACCTCTACGGTGTAACTTTTTTTCTTCCACCTTGTGATGTGCAGTTATGTATCAGATAAACCTGTTACCTGACAGAACTCTTTGACAGTAGGAATCACTTCTGATAAATCACTGTAGTCTTCAGAGTACCAAATACTCTGCCTTATACACAGGGGATCCTCCAAAAACACTTGTGGAGTGAGTTTTTTTCCTACAAAATTCTCTTATCTTTTTCCCACATATTCCAGCTGACAATCATAAACTGAATCCAGGACATGTTTGCAGGTCATCTGGTTAATAACTGGTTGTTCAAAGTCAACAGACAGCTCTTAGATGGCTCTGTTTTATCTACGTCCTGTAAAGTGGAATGAAGTTAGCAAATCTGTATAAGAGTTACATACTCTAGTAACAGTTATGGAACCGATTCCATCTTGACTTCCCCAATAACAGAAAAGTCTACTTAAAGTGAAGTCTATTTTAGAAGTTCAGAACAAGTTATCCACCTTTAATGTGTGTGTATGTGAAAGCTGCTCAGTTGTGTCTGGTTCTTTGTGACCCCATGGACTGTAGCCTGCCAGGCTCCTCCATCCATGGGCTTCTCCAGGCCAGAATAGTGGAGTGGGTTGCCATTTCCTTCTCCAGGGGATCTTCCCGACCCAGGGAATGGAACCCGGGTCTTTCAAATTGCAGGCAAACTCTTTACGATCTGAGCCACCAGGGAAGCACCTTTGGAGGTAGATAACATGTGGTGAGAAGGAGGAGGAGGAGGACGAGAAAGAGCTTTTAGTACCGATCTCATGAAGCTATGGGCTTTTCAAATGTTTATGTTTCTTACTAGCTCTGGGTTGGTAAGCATTACCATCATTTGACATAAATGGAATAATTTAATCTCTATGGCAGAGAAAGACACTCTGCTTTTGATTTAGGATATTGTTGAGAATGAATAAACAGTTCCTCACCACAAGTAATTTAATATATAATTTACATGCAAGGAAATAGGAGATCGTTTTTCATTATTTAGCTTATTTATCACACCCTTCCATATAGTCAGGTTGGCATCTTGCCCAGACAATGGTCAAAATGCATTGGGATCTAAAAGTGAAAGTCGCTCAGCTGTGTCCAACTCTTTGTGATCCCATGGACTATATAGTCCATGGAACTCTCCAGGCCAGAATACTGGAGTGGGTAACCTTTCCCTTTTCCAAAGGATCTTCCCCACCCAGAGACTGAACCCAGGTCTCCCACATTGCAGGCGGATTCTTTGCCAACTGAGCTACAGGGGAAGCCCAACAGTATTTAAATGTTTTGCTATTTATATGACTTCTCTTTACTCAAAAAAATTTAAAAGCTTTTAATACTATCTTCTTTATAAACTAATAATTTAGGCATCCATTCAAAAACTTTTTTTATTGTGTACCAGTTATTGTATCTGTTCCACTCTTAGGGGCTTCCAGTCTACTGGGAAGAAAACAAATACCGATGTGGGGACACAGACACTTGAGCTATGGAAGCATTAAAGAGGGTGGTAATATATTTGGCAAAGAGAGCATTATTAACTGGAGGAATCAGCTCTCTGACACCCATGGGCTGAGAAGGAGCTAGGCAGTCAATGTTCTGGAAAAATGAAAATTCTCAGCATAAGAAAGAGCTGGCATGTTATAGGCAGTGGGGAAAAAAAAGTCAGTGTATTTGAAGAATAATGAGGAAGAAAAAATGGGGAAAAAAACCACAATAAAGTTGGAGAAATATTTAGGAATCAGAACATAGCAAATTATTCATCCTTGGAAAGGCATTTAGATTTTATTCTAAGAAGAAGGGAAAATCATAGACAGGTGTTATGCAAGACAGTGATGTGTTATAATTTACAGTTTGCAAATACAGTTTGGCAACTGGGTGGGAGAGATTCTGGTGTGTTGGGAAGTGGTGAGGATGGGGAAAGTAAGAGGGTGTTGCAGAGCCCAGGCGAAGGGTGATGCAGGCTTCAACAAGGCTGATGCCAATGCCGACAGGGAGAGCTGGCTGAGATTTCCTTTGGTGGGGGTGCCTATGGCACTTGCTGCTGGATTGTATGTGGCAGGTTAGGGAGAGAAAGGCCAGGTTCTCTAACAATGCAGCCTAATAGACAATGGAACTTCAGGACGGAGAGCTGAGAACAGAACATCAGCTCCATTTTGAACCTTGTGTGTCTGAGATGCTCTTAAGATAACCAAGGAGAGGCCAAGAAGCAGCTGGCACAAACCTGGCATTTGACAGCTTGGCGCTAGGGCTGCCCGTGCGGGAGTCTCCCAAAGGAGATGGCATTTAAAGCTTTGGAAGTCAATGAGCCCACTTAGGAAGAAGTAAATCTTGAGAAACTGATATTTATGGTAGGGTAGACGGGAGAAGCCAGACAAGTAGGGTTATCCAGGAAAGAAGGAGAAAAAAATGATGATTGTGTTGTCTTGTAAAATAACAAGGAGAATATTTCATAAAGGAGACCTACTGAGCGGAATCATACTGAAAGTCAGAGTTTTGTTTTTTTTTTTTTAAAAAAAAGATGATAAAAACCACCAGAGTAGTTTCAGTCAACTTTTGCCAGATCTGTCCTATTCTGTTGACTCAGGCCAATGGAACACCCAGGGGAGGCAGAAGGGCATCTCTGCTTGGGGGTAGAATTCACAGTGATGTTATCTGTGATGTGTACATGCATGCTCAGTTGCTCAGTCGTGTCTGACTCTTTGCAACCCCAGGGACTGCCACCTGCATGGGATGTCCCAGGCAAGAATACTGTAGTGTGTACCATTTCCTACTCCAGGGGATCTTCCGGACCCAGGGATCGAACCTGTATCTCCTGTACTGGCAGGTGGGTTCTTTAACCACTGAGGCACCAGGGAAGCCCTATCTATGTAATAAGTGTGTAATGGATCATTCTAGAACCTGTAGGGAGAACCAGCCTAATGAAACATTTGAAGTCTACTAAATCTGCCTTCACTTGGCTTCCCAAGTCTTCCTACAGGTGAGCTAGTTTCCATTTGATTTTCATTTCCAAGGCCATTCATCCTCTCCTGGCATCTGGCAATCCCCCCTTGCTCCCCACAACCATGATTCTTCTTTCTATTCTCTTCCCTTCCCCTACACCAAAATATTCACCAAGAATGCTCTGGATGTGTATGGTCCAATGTAGTGATCACTAATCAGCGTGACTATTTATTAAAGTTCAGTGAAATTTACAATTCAGGTTCTTAGCTGCACTAGTCACCTTTCAAGTGTTTAACAGCCATACATAGCCAGCGGCTATGTTACTGTGTTGAAAAAGGCAGATATGGAACATTCCCATTATCTTTGAAAATACTCTTGAGTGGTGATGTTCTAAGCAATGACGTTTCCAACGAATCCATTGGCTCTGAGACACACTTTCTTAATACACTGTAATGATGGTGCTCAATTAAGTAACTGACCCACATGAATGGATCTAATTGCATCAGCTACTATTAATACATACTGTCTGCCCAATACTCTTTTCACCTTGTTAATAATAGGAGGACCCTCATTTTTTTCATGGAGATGCTGATATGTTCATCTGGAAAATATTTGATTACTCAGGCTCCTTTTGACCTAAAGTTGCCCTTAGGACTTAACTCTACTAAATGAGATAAAAAAGAAAATCTCTTGCGTAAAGTTTCCAGGAAAGCTATTGTCATCCAAAGAAAATGAGACAGACTCAGCTAGGACATATCCTCTGCTCTTTGTCCTATTCTTTCCCCTTTCTTCTTTCCTAGAAGATGGGCACAACAAGAGGTTTTCAATGGGCATGAAAGGGCAGAGGGGAGGGAAGAGAAGTGTGTGGGATGTTGATGGCTCTCAGGCAGTCACGCTGCCATCCACCCAACCCTGAAGTGACAGCCTGCAGGCTTATTTGTGTCATTACTTATCGCTGAACACAGTCCTAACTGGCTGTATAGTCAGGCCATTCAGGATGGCTGTTCTCTTGCTCTCTGCACGTTCCCTGTTCAACCAGTCTCTGCTTCACTCATATGACTGTCCAATCCTCTTAATTATACACTTAATCAGTAACGCTTTATGCACTTGCCTCTTGCCCCAGCCACTGGTCTCTCTGGTAACAGTGAGCCAGTGTGATCTCAGTGCCCCCTGTAAATGCTAAGCTCCTCCTCCCCGGAGTACCAGAGATTGCTGCCATGTCCTGCCACGTGCCACATGATGGGTGAGGTGTTGCTCCAGGAACTTTTGTTGTGGACTTGCAAGATTCTCTTGTCCAGGGGCTACCCTGACGGTCCAGGGGCTAAGAATCCACCTTGCAACGCAGGAGACACGGGTTTGATCCCTGACCCAGGAACTAAGATTCTACATGCTGCACGGCAACTAAGCCCGCTCATCGCAACGACTGAGCCCGGGACACGTCAGACGATCCCATTGGCAGCAACTAAGACCCAACACAGTCAAAAATAGACAAATCAACATATAAAAAACGACTCCCTGTCCAAGAATCCACTGATGTCTCTGCCGCTGTCTCCAGGCTGGGCAACTACAAAGCCTGCAGGCCGGCAGGGTGCCTCCCAACACTGGCACACGTACAAGCTCAGGAAAGGAGTTTGCGGTTTTAAGATGTAGTTCAGAGATAAGGAGACAATCATGATGCCACTCAGATCGTCCAGCTAAGAAAGGCATGGCCTGAGTCAGTGGTCTGGACCTTCCTCAACATAAGTCCAGGAGTGCCTGGGGGGCAGAGGTGTCACTGCAGTCATACTCTCAGGCTGCCTGATCATCTTCAAATTGCAGCTAAAAACCAAAGAATTCCTAGAAGAAATGTGAACTGATTGTGTAATTAAGAGGTGGCTCTGCATTATGCTTTCTTGTTTCTTAAATTGGACTCATGGGCTCATTCCAGGAGCTGAGAGGAAAAAGGAAACAGTAAGCAGTCCACCTCTTCTCATCCTGGATATATGGAGTACCAGAGGGAGGTCTACAGTTAAGCCTGAAAGTGAAAGTGTGTCTGAAAGTGAAAGTGTGTCTTGCTCAGTCGTGTCTGACTCTTTGCAACCTCATGGACAGTAGCCCACCAGCCTCCTCTGTCCATGGAATTCTCCAGGCAAGAATACTGGAGTAGGTAGCCATTCCCCTCTCCAGGGGATCTTGCTGACCCAGGGATCAAACCCAGGGATCCTGCATTACAGGCAGATTCTTTACTGTCTGAGCCACCAGGAACAATAAAACATGGAAGAGCCAACACACAGATACATTTTCTTTATGAATCTTAAAGTCGAGTGTCACTAAAAAACAAAGACATCCCAGGGACTATCACTCCAGCCAAAGCTTTTTTTCCTCAGTAGTGAGATCTGATAAAAAAAAACGCACAAAAATCCATGCAGGTGTAGATCACATAATATTTTTGTCATTAATAGAGAGTTGGGAAGATCCACATGCGGTCTCAAAGGGTTGGACACGACTGAGTGACTGAACTGCACTGAACACGCGGTCTACGATCCCTGAACACTGCCTGCTGTTTTCAGTCACTCAGTCGTGTCCAGCTCTTTGGGGACTCCATGGACTATACAGCTCGCCAGACTCCTCTGCCCATGGGATTGTCCAGGCAAGAACACTGGAGTGGGTTGCCATTTCCTTCTCCAGGGGATCTTCCCGACTCAAGGATCGAACCCACATTTCCTGTGTCTCCTGCATTGCAGGCAGATTCTTGACCTGCTGAGCCATCAGGAAAGTCCTATTTTTGTTGGAAAGGTGGATGGACATCATTGCCTGTTGGTTCTCATGTGCCTGCTGACTAAGTAAGTTTACATTATTTGGGGTTTTACTTGTTTGCGGAAATGCTCAGGGAGTCCCAGCTTTGGAGTCAGGGATCCGAATTTTGATCTCTGGCCACACATTAGATATGTGGGCTTCTTGTCCAGCCCTCCAGGTGCAAGGTCAGAGATACTATGACTCAGGGTCTGGCAGTGAACTGAGAAAATTACCCAGATTAGCGATGTCAATTTTGCTTTTTGAAGCCGCACCAGGGATGATGCTAGTGGGCTTCACGCATGCCTCACAGGAGGATTTGCTCTCCACGGTCTGCCACACGATGTTGTTGTTCAGTGGTTAAGTCACGTGTGACTCTTGGCGACCCTATGGACTGTAGCATGCCACGCTCCTCTGTCCTTCAGTATCTCTTGGAATTTGTTCAAACCCATGTCCACTGAGTGGGTGATGCCATCTAACCATCTCATCCTTTGTTGTCCCCTTCTCCTCCAGCCCTCAATCTTTCCCAGCACCAGGGTCTTTTCCAGTGAATCAGCTCTTCACATCAGGTGGCCCAAGTATTGGAACTTCAGCTTCAGTATCTGTCCTTCCAGTGGATATCCAGGGGCCACAGGATGTGGAAACTAAATTCTTTGAACAAAGTAACTTTACTCCTTCCTCAAGAGACAGAATTGTTGGTTTATATGACATCCACTTCCTAAACATTCTGTAGTTGGTGCTTCAGGAAATCTAAAACAGAGGTATTTGGGACTTCCTTGGTGGTCTAGTGGCTAAGACTCTATACTCCCAATGCCCTCTGTGAAGAAACCATTCTTTTTTCTTTTTTTTTCAATAAATGGAGACAATGATACAAAAAAACATAGTCTCCTCCACCCATCTGACTGCTCAAACCAGAAACTTGTGACTCACCCCACAAGTCACCCTGCTTCTCACTCATGTCTTTCAATCATGAATATCCATAAATGGGAATTTTACTCCTGGGGTGGGGGGGGCACTCTTCTCAGGTTCAACTAAACATTTAGATCGACAATTGACACTGGTCTCCTTGGAGGGACATGGGGCGGGACAGGAACCACATCCTGTCAGCTTTCCTCTCCGTGGGCGTCCTTACAGCAGTGCATGAGGATAACAGCNTGGACAGAGGAGTCCATGGGGTTGCGAAGAGTTGGACGTGACTGAGCAACTAAGAGTAAAAAGCTTGTGTCTGGGTCTCAGATTCACTATGAAAACAGAGTGTGTATCTCTTGTTACTGTGTAATTAACTTGGAGTGTATCTTACTGTTTGTTTTTTTCTTTTTTTAAGTCTCAGGTGATACTTCCTGGATCAATTTTTATCAGTAGAGTAATAAAAACTGGAAACTTCTTGGTTAAAGCAAACCCTTTCCCTGTCTTCAGAGAATCTGGTTTAGCGTCCGTCTTCTTTTACCGATAGGATGCTGTGTCCTTTCACATACATACACATGGACTAAATTCAGAGCACGAGGTCATTACCAACCCAACTGTATATGACTAAATGTACAGCTCTAATTGTATATGTATATGCTAACTGTGGGGAAGGAAATGGCAACCCACTCTAGTATTCTTGCCTGGAGAATCCCATGGATGGAGGAGCCTTGTGGGCTACAGTCCATGGGGTCGCAAGAGTCGGACACGACTTAGCAGCGAAACCACCACCATCACCACTACTATATGCTAATTGTATATGGCTTTTTGTATATCTTCTTTTTAACAGAATTTTTTTTTAAGGAGAAGCAGAATAAGAAAAGTAGATAACGCAGGTTGCAGGCAGAGAGCTGTGAGAATTGCTCACCTCCACAGACCACGCCGTCCAAATCTTCACAGCGCCGATCATCACATTCACACGTCTCGCCGTACACCCTGCTGTCTCCAGGTGGGTAGCAAGTGCACTCGCCACATTCACACTTACCTGCAAACACACGGGAAACACACTCATTAGGAGACTCACGGAGTCAGGAAGGCGTTTCAGGAAAACAAGCATCTGATTAGACCCAGACCTCCTGGATCAGTGTCTAGTCTGTGTCTCCTAACAATTCAGCAAATACCTTCTCCTACATCCCCAAGGTCAAGCTGAAGGTCAAGCATAAATGCCAAGGAGGTTGAGCTGGAGCCGAAGTGACAACTCCTGGCTCATAGGTGATTCCTGGTTTCTACTTTCCATGTTCTGTTTCATTCATTTTTGAAGACTCATCCAATGATGAAACTCCCTGGATGTTTCATATTCCACTATGAGGAGACCATTTAACATAACTGAATCAATTTTATTTATTCTGACACAATTTGAACTAATATGTTCATTTAAAAATATTTAAAAAAATATTTTTAATTTGGGTCTGTCTGCCACATAAGAAAAAAAAATCTCATGGGTACATTTCAACCTGATATTTTAGTGGTGATTTGGTGTCAGTTTTTGAGTTTACAGAATTCATCTTAACATGGGACGTGGGTCAGAGTTCATGCCCTAAATATCCTTATTAACCTTGACTTAAAGTTTAAAAGTAGAAACTTGTTTAGGAATTGAGTTTGGTTCACAGTCTGGGAATTGCTTATTTTCCTTATGACTTTCGTCACTATTTCCTGAGCTGTAACTATGCCTCAAACACTATAATTTCTTCAATTCCATCCTTTTGTATTCATGATACCACACATGCACTAACATTATCACTATCATTTTACTAAACAGGAGATGGAGACATATTGAGGCCAAATAACTTTCTCTGCTGAACCAGCTCTCAAGGGATAGATTCCAAATTTATATCTATTCTCATCATGCTTAAAGTTTGTGCATCTAAACATTTGGCCATATTGTATCTTAATATATCACAACGGAGCTCCAGGAGGCTGTATGAGAAAGCACAGTTCTTTTTTTCTGAGGAATTGGGACTGGTTTGCCAGAAATTCAGCCGAGTGACTACTCCAAGACATCTGTTAACTCCCTGTCATTATCCCAACCATCATAATTACACACCCACTGAAATGATCATAAGATACTTCAGGGCTGACCCTGCAATGTTGCTAGTCATTCTGTTACTGCATTTGTATGACGCTAAAGAAATTCTGAGCTGGGATCCGATAGGAAAAAGAAAAATTCGTATTTAGAATCATATCACCTCCGAGCTGTAATTAAAGATAATCTACCGCAGTGATTCATAATCTTTTCTGGCAGAAGTGGCAGGGTCCTGGTCCCTTGAAGAATCTGATGAAAGATACAGCAATAGAGAGTGTTGTTCTGGCCGAGCTTCAACCCGTCTTGCTACTTGGGGGCAGAGCTGAGTTCAGCAGGAGACAGAGCCCTCCCCCTCCCGCAATGATATCCCCTCTTCCAGGGGACTGGAGGACCGAGCAGGGACACAGCGGATGCCCTTGGCCAGGGCTCGGATTCTCGGGGGTGAGAGCAAGGCACGGGGACTGTGGCAGAGTGGCAAGCGTGACAGCACAGCGGAGAGCCTCGCGGGGCAGGGAGGCGGGAGCGCCAAAGCGACGGCTGGTTCATGGCACTGCCTTGCTTCCTTGGCTTGTTGTGGGAGCGACCTGTCCAAGCTTGCACTCTGAGGCTAAGCCCTTGGAATAAAGTATTTTTTCATCTCAGTGAATGAAGTTGGTGACCGTTATTAGCAATCAAGAACTCTAACTGGTAGACTCGGGATCTGTCCCTGGAAAAATATATACCAGCATGCATTCATTTTCTTGTAAAATGTCATGAGGATCCATGAGTTTCTACAATTTATTTAAGAGATGAGGAAACTCAAGTACACTGAGGCTAAATGACGTGCTGAAGGTTAGCAAAGTAGACATTAGCCATGCAGCCCTGCTGGCGTTAGAACCCAGATTTTCTGAGCTGTGCGTAACACTGCTTGCTGTGCGTGAACACACTGGCCCTCTCATGGGTAGATGTGTGAATGACATCTATGATCCAGACTGGGGCCAGAGGCAAACTACCTACAGCAGCAGCGAGTATGGTTGACTAGTCCACGGTGGACAGACATGGGAAACACTAATCACACCTTTCCTGAGACACAATCCACTCCCGGTTACCAGGGCAACATCGGTTCCTAAGTTTGAGGGTACATGTGTTTATGGCGACCATTTAATTAACATTTTGAGGCATATACTAAGTTTCCTGACTATGTATTATTGGTTTCTTTGACAAGCATGAACTAACTACTGGCATATGTGTTTATTTTATTTTTCACTTGAGGAAGAATTAATTAATTTACTCAATATCTGTTACTTAGTTATAGTTCAAAAGATTAAACCCAAATATCTATCAGATCCAGACTCATTAATAAAATTATGATATATAAACAAAACAGAATATTATAGCATGTGAGGTTTTAAAAACTTTTTTTTGGTTGCTCCTCACAGCACGTGGGATTTTAGTTCCCCAACCAGGAACTGAACCTGGGCCCTTGGCAGTGAGAGCTTGGAGTCCTAACCATGGAACCATCAGGGAACTCCCCATAGAGGTTTAAATTTCTACGTTTCCCTGGCCTTATATTCTACAACTTTCTCTATAAAATTTAACCTAGTGTTCAATAGCCTATTTAAATCTAATCTCTCCATAAACCCTCCCTCGTCTTCCCTGATTAGTTTAGTCACCTGTCAGAATGCGGTCTTCTCTCTGATCCCACAGTACTTAGTTCACACCATTAGTAGATCACTGAATGCAAACTTTTTACTAAATACACGCCTGAACCCTACTGTAAATAGTGATCTCTTTGTTTCAGGCTGTGGGTGGGTTCATGCAGTGATAGACTTTATTTTCTTGGGTTCTAAAATCACTGTAGATGGTGACTACAGCCATGAAAGAAGGTGCCTGCTTCTTGGAAGAAAAGCTATAACCAATCTAGACAGCATATTAAAAAGCAGAGACATCACTTTGCTGAATAAGGTCTGCATAGACTCATTGGAAAAGACTCTGATGCTGGGAGGGGTTGGGGGCAGGAGGAGAAAGGGACGACCGAGAATGAGATGGATGGATGGCATCACTGACTCAATAGACGTGAGTCTGAGTAAACTCCGGCAGTTGGTGATGGACAGGGAGGCCTGGTGTGCTGCGATTCAGGGGGTTGGAAAGAGTTGGACACAACTGAGCGACTGAACTGAACTGAGCAAAGCTATGGTTTTTCCAGGAGTCATGTACAGACATTGGAGTTGGACCATAAAGGAGGCTGAAAGCTAAAGAATTTATGCCTCAAATTGTGGTGCTGGAGGACTCTTGAGAGTCCCTTGGACAACAAAAAGATCAAAGCAGTCAATCCTAAAGGAAATCAACTCTGAATACTGGAAGGACTGATGCTGAAGCTGAAGCGCCAGTACTCTGGCCACTTGATGCGAAGAACAGACTCCTTAGAAAAGACCCTGATGCTGGGAAAGATTGAAGGTAGAAGGAGAAGGGGAGGACAAAGAATGAGATAGTTGGGTGGCATCACTCACTCAATGGACATGAGTTTGAGCAAACACTGGAAGATGGTGAAGGACAGGGAAGCCTGGCCTGCTGCAGTCCATGAGGCTGAAAAGGGTCAGACACAACTAAGCGACTGAACTGAACTGTATAATATCTGTGATAGATATTATTATTTACATATTAATAATTTAAAAACATGTTGAGAAGCTGTAATTTCAATAATTCACATAAAATCCATTTCTTTCTACTTCTCCAAAAAAAAAATTAACTATATTTTCTGATCCAGAATGAGATTATTTAAGAAGAGCAACATATCATCAAAGGCACCTGGCAGCCTGGTAACAGCAGTTACACTAACTACAACCTTATTTTCTTCTACTTTTTAAAACGGCAAAAACCACACTTGCATACAGGCTCAACAGTGGGAGAGTAATTAGGGGCTCACATAAAACAGAAAAGAGATTAGCACTTTGCTAACACAGTCGTCCTTCACCTAAAATAATAAGTTTACCATAGCAACCTGATTGCACCAGGAAAAGCTCTTGCCAAATGCATCTGAAGTTCCCTTGAAATTTCCACAAGGAGGAATTAAACACTTGAGAACTATAATATTCTGTACCATTTCATCTAAGTGCAAATATTTTGTGTGTGAGAATAAAGTCATCTTCCATCAGACACATTTAAAGGGAAGAAGCACAGCCCTTGGCCAGGGCTCGGATTCTCGGGGGTGAGAGCAAGGCACGGGGACTGTGGCAGAGTGGCAAGCGTGACAGCACAGCGGAGAGCCTCGCGGGGCAGGGAGGCGGGAGCGCCAAAGCGACGGCTGGTTCATGGCACTGCCTTGCTTCCTTGGCTTGTTGTGGGAGCGACCTGTCCAAGCTTGCACTCTGAGGCTAAGCCCTTGGAATAAAGTATTTTTTCATCTCAGTGAATGAAGTTGGTGACCGTTATTAGCAATCAAGAACTCTAACTGGTAGACTCGGGATCTGTCCCTGGAAAAATATATACCAGCATGCATTCATTTTCTTGTAAAATGTCATGAGGATCCATGAGTTTCTACAATTTATTTAAGAGATGAGGAAACTCAAGTACACTGAGGCTAAATGACGTGCTGAAGGTTAGCAAAGTAGACATTAGCCATGCAGCCCTGCTGGCGTTAGAACCCAGATTTTCTGAGCTGTGCGTAACACTGCTTGCTGTGCGTGAACACACTGGCCCTCTCATGGGTAGATGTGTGAATGACATCTATGATCCAGACTGGGGCCAGAGGCAAACTACCTACAGCAGCAGCGAGTATGGTTGACTAGTCCACGGTGGACAGACATGGGAAACACTAATCACACCTTTCCTGAGACACAATCCACTCCCGGTTACCAGGGCAACATCGGTTCCTAAGTTTGAGGGTACATGTGTTTATGGCGACCATTTAATTAACATTTTGAGGCATATACTAAGTTTCCTGACTATGTATTATTGGTTTCTTTGACAAGCATGAACTAACTACTGGCATATGTGTTTATTTTATTTTTCACTTGAGGAAGAATTAATTAATTTACTCAATATCTGTTACTTAGTTATAGTTCAAAAGATTAAACCCAAATATCTATCAGATCCAGACTCATTAATAAAATTATGATATATAAACAAAACAGAATATTATAGCATGTGAGGTTTTAAAAACTTTTTTTTGGTTGCTCCTCACAGCACGTGGGATTTTAGTTCCCCAACCAGGAACTGAACCTGGGCCCTTGGCAGTGAGAGCTTGGAGTCCTAACCATGGAACCATCAGGGAACTCCCCATAGAGGTTTAAATTTCTACGTTTCCCTGGCCTTATATTCTACAACTTTCTCTATAAAATTTAACCTAGTGTTCAATAGCCTATTTAAATCTAATCTCTCCATAAACCCTCCCTCGTCTTCCCTGATTAGTTTAGTCACCTGTCAGAATGCGGTCTTCTCTCTGATCCCACAGTACTTAGTTCACACCATTAGTAGATCACTGAATGCAAACTTTTTACTAAATACACGCCTGAACCCTACTGTAAATAGTGATCTCTTTGTTTCAGGCTGTGGGTGGGTTCATGCAGTGATAGACTTTATTTTCTTGGGTTCTAAAATCACTGTAGATGGTGACTACAGCCATGAAAGAAGGTGCCTGCTTCTTGGAAGAAAAGCTATAACCAATCTAGACAGCATATTAAAAAGCAGAGACATCACTTTGCTGAATAAGGTCTGCATAGACTCATTGGAAAAGACTCTGATGCTGGGAGGGGTTGGGGGCAGGAGGAGAAAGGGACGACCGAGAATGAGATGGATGGATGGCATCACTGACTCAATAGACGTGAGTCTGAGTAAACTCCGGCAGTTGGTGATGGACAGGGAGGCCTGGTGTGCTGCGATTCAGGGGGTTGGAAAGAGTTGGACACNCTCTGATGCTGGGAGGGGTTGGGGGCAGGAGGAGAAAGGGACGACCGAGAATGAGATGGATGGATGGCATCACTGACTCAATAGACGTGAGTCTGAGTAAACTCCGGCAGTTGGTGATGGACAGGGAGGCCTGGTGTGCTGCGATTCAGGGGGTTGGAAAGAGTTGGACACAACTGAGCGACTGAACTGAACTGAGCAAAGCTATGGTTTTTCCAGGAGTCATGTACAGACATTGGAGTTGGACCATAAAGGAGGCTGAAAGCTAAAGAATTTATGCCTCAAATTGTGGTGCTGGAGGACTCTTGAGAGTCCCTTGGACAACAAAAAGATCAAAGCAGTCAATCCTAAAGGAAATCAACTCTGAATACTGGAAGGACTGATGCTGAAGCTGAAGCGCCAGTACTCTGGCCACTTGATGCGAAGAACAGACTCCTTAGAAAAGACCCTGATGCTGGGAAAGATTGAAGGTAGAAGGAGAAGGGGAGGACAAAGAATGAGATAGTTGGGTGGCATCACTCACTCAATGGACATGAGTTTGAGCAAACACTGGAAGATGGTGAAGGACAGGGAAGCCTGGCCTGCTGCAGTCCATGAGGCTGAAAAGGGTCAGACACAACTAAGCGACTGAACTGAACTGTATAATATCTGTGATAGATATTATTATTTACATATTAATAATTTAAAAACATGTTGAGAAGCTGTAATTTCAATAATTCACATAAAATCCATTTCTTTCTACTTCTCCAAAAAAAAAATTAACTATATTTTCTGATCCAGAATGAGATTATTTAAGAAGAGCAACATATCATCAAAGGCACCTGGCAGCCTGGTAACAGCAGTTACACTAACTACAACCTTATTTTCTTCTACTTTTTAAAACGGCAAAAACCACACTTGCATACAGGCTCAACAGTGGGAGAGTAATTAGGGGCTCACATAAAACAGAAAAGAGATTAGCACTTTGCTAACACAGTCGTCCTTCGCCTAAAATAATAAGTTTACCATAGCAACCTGATTGCACCAGGAAAAGCTCTTGCCAAATGCATCTGAAGTTCCCTTGAAATTTCCACAAGGAGGAATTAAACACTTGAGAACTATAATATTCTGTACCATTTCATCTAAGTGCAAATATTTTGTGTGTGAGAATAAAGTCATCTTCCATCAGACACATTTAAAGGGAAGAAGCACCTTCACCTATTGCTTCAAAGTAAGCAGCAAGATGTCTTATAATTCAAGCCACACTGACACTGCTTCAATTAGTCAAGGAAGAGATGCTGGTGACTTTTTAAAAATGAGGATAAATGTCAATCCTTCCATTCATGTTTTCTTAGTTTAGAAGGATTGAAGTAATCAATCACAGACCTTTGTGCAGAAGGTAAAGAATCTGCTTGCCAGTGCAGGAGACTCAAGAGTTGAGGGTTCGATCCCTGGGTCGGGAAGACACATGGAGGAAAAAATGGCAAGCCGCTCCAGTATTCTTGCCTGGGAAGCTCCATGGACAGAGGAGTCTGGCGGGCTACAGTCCACGGGGGTCTCAAAGAGTTGGACACAGCTTAGAGACTGAGCACGCACGCAAGGCATTTAAACAAACGATGCACTGATATCATTTTCTGTTGTCTGTCTAGAGTGTCTAAAGTTGAAATTGCGATATGGGAGCAGCAAAGTTCACTTTTCTGTAAAGCTTTCCCAAGGTCTTGTGGAGAATATCACAGAGGAAGTCTCTTAGACCTTGAAGTAAGATGATCTCATTATCTCACCCTTAAGATTAGTTTCTATAACGACCAAAATTACTCAATTCACTTATTTCTAACAAAAATTTTATAAATTACATAGCCATATCACACTCATTTACCGGTATAACTCAGAAACTAAGCAATAGTTTCAAGGTTAAAAAAAAAAACAACAGAGAATGAATGGGTTTGGAAATGTGGAGCTTAAGTAATTAATCAACATGGTCAATCCTGAATGAGGCAATATAAAGGAGAAAAGGAATCTCCTTCTTCCTAGCTGGTAAATCTATTGGCCAGACAGTGGGTGGCACCTTGCTTCACAAAGTTTAGGGATTCTGCAAACAAAAATCAGCCATAAAAAAAAGGAAAAACTCAGTTATAGTGAGATTGGATGAACCTAGAGTCTGTCATACAGAGAGAAGTAAATTAGAAAGGGAAAAACAAATATCACATATTAACACCTACATACGGAATCTAGAAAAATGGTACTGATGAACCCATTTGCAGGACAGGAATAGTGACACAGATGTACAGAACAGACTTGTGGACTCAAGGTAGGGAAGGAGAGGGTGGGACAAATTGAGAGAGGAGTGCTGACGTTCATACACTGCCATGCGTAAAACAGTTGGCTAGTGGGAAGCTGCTGTGTAACACAGGGAGCTCAGCCTGGCACTCTGTGATGACCTGGGGAGGTGGGGGGATGGGATGGTGGGTGGGCTGTCTCTTATACACATCTAGATGTGTATAAGAGACAGGCCCAGTGGCACTGACAGAATCTCAAACGGGGAGGCGGCAGTGCAGGCCTCGAGGGGCTGGAGAGTGCTGCAGACGGGCCTGGGCTTGGGAGGCTGACTATGGCTGTTGGCACAAGGACCTGCAGCAGCTGCATTCAGTGATCACCACCACGTCCCCTAAACAGCTCTCCTGGCCACATTTGTCAAGGGCACCTCCCCAGATAATCTTCTCATAGTGGGGAATCAGGGTGGGGCCCGGGCCCGGCAGTGGTTCCACACAGCGCTGAGGAGGGTGATGGTCACTGCCTCTGTAGAGACTCCTGGGCCTCTGGGGATGTGTCCCCTGGGCCCACTGTGCCTGTTCGCATACACCCAGGGACCTGCTCGGGCAGGGATGAACACCTGCTAAGCTAGAAGTTCCTAAAGCCCTAGTCCCGCCTTTCGCCTTCGAGCTCAGGACCCCAGAGCTGGGGAGACCTCTGAGGCCAGAGGAGTGGGAGCAGCTTCCTCCTGTAGGTGGGGAGACCCCGGCCTGGAGGTCCCCTGGAGGTGGGGTCAGCAGTGGCTCCAGGATGCTGGGTCCCTTTCTCACTGGGCTGACAGGGCCCTTGTTCCGGGTGAGATGGGAGTGGCCGGAAAGCAGGCCCTTCTGTGGCCACATGTGACAGGCATGGCCCAGAGGCTACCTCAACTCTCAACCCCCCGGCCCTGGACCTCACTGTAGAGGCTGGACCCCTGGCCACCCAGCATCACCCACAGCCGCTGGAGGGGGGCTAGGCCCAGGCCAAGTCCCTGACCTTCCACTTCCAGGAGCCTGTCCGGAGCCAGTGGACAGTCAGGGCCCACCCTTTGTCACCAAAGGAGGCCCTGGACTCCTCCCATCACCCCTCATTAGCCCTCCCACCCCATGTATGCGCACACCCCCATTCTCCCCTACACCCCACTCATACACTCGCACCTGTGTACCCTACACATACACACACCATGCACCCACTGCACACCCCACACCCCCATTCACCCCGGTCATATAGCCCTGTACCCTATGCACCCAATGCCCTACGTCCTGTGCACTCCGTGTAGCCCCTGCACACCCCTCGCGTGGTGTGGCTGGGTGGCTCCACGAGCACTGCACCTGTTCTGAGCCAGGAGCAGCCCCGAGGTGGTCCCACCCAACCTCCCGTCCCAGGGCCACGGCTCCGCACCCTGAAACCACTCTGTTCTTGTCTCCCTTTGTCTGCGCTGTTGTCTCTCACCTCCCCCCACCCCCACCCCACAGTCCTCAGCATCCACAAGCTCCCAGCCAGCGGAGCCACCGACATCAGCTTCCCCATGAAGGGCTGGCGGGCCACAGGCGACTGGGCCAAGGTTCCGGAGGACAGGGTCACTGTGTCCAAGAGTGTCTTCTCCACGGGGCTGGCAGGTGAGGGCTTCAGGGGGCTGGAAGTGCTCCCCAGGGTCTGGAGCTTCTCAGTCCCCCCAGAGGATGTCCCAGCCCCACTCCGGAAGCACTCCAGAAGTTCTGACATGCTGCATCAAGGGCCAGGGTGGTGTCCGTTTCTTCTACACAATCTCAGTCTTCCTGAGATTGCCCCCTCTTCCAGGAAGCCCTCTTTGCCCTCCCTATGTTGGGAGGCCCCAGACAATCTTGGCTGAATGGACCCTCTTGTCACAGGGAGGGAGAGGGTCTTGCCTGTTGTCACACAGCAGGCGATTCCAGTTCCTAGGAAGAGGAACTGTGCCCTGCCTGCCCCTGGCTTTCAGGGGCCACTCAGGGGGACTGAGGAGGTACTCCAGCTCCAGGGCAGTGCTGTGTTCATGGTGGGGTGGCAGGGGGGACACACACTCCTCTTGCCCAGCAGGGCCTTGGCCTGGGGGTGGTGAGAGGAGGGCGACCACCGTCCTCTCTTCCAGAGGCTGATGACTCATCTGTGTTCGTGGTGGGCACTGTGCTTTACCGAAACCTGGGCAGCTTCCTGGCCCTGCAGAGGTGGGCATCACAGGCACAGGTTGGGGCTGGGGAGGCTGGGTCTGGTAGAGGTGGGGGCTGGGGATGCTGGGCCTCAGGGGTGGGGGCCTGGGAAGGCCGGGTCTAGGGGTGGAGGGCCTGGGGAGGCTGAGTCTAGAGGTGGGGGCCTGGAGAGGCCAGGCCTTGGAGGTGGTCTCTTATACACATCTCCTTTCACTGGCCCTTCTTCCTTCTCCTTCCAGAACTTTGTGCAGATCATCAGCAACTTGCTGGCTGAGGAGAACCGGGACAAGTGGGAGGAGGCGCAGCTGGTATGCCTGCCCGCCTGGGGTGTTGCGGGCGTCTCCATGCCTCCTCACTCCCCAGGCTGGCTCAGGGCAGGGTCTTGGGTTCAAATCCCAGCTCGGCCTCTTCCAGGAAGTCACTCAGCCTTCTGACCTTCGGCGCCCCCATCCGTCAGATGACAGGCTCACCACACAGGGCTCAGGGAGGGGTCTGAGAAACTATGTTGGCCGTAGGATGCAGGCTGGGACGTGACCATCCATTTTCATCTGGAGAGAACGGTCCGCCTCCCCTCCCGCCCACTGACCAGGAACCTGCCATTCCTCCTGTACCCAGGGGCTGCCACGCCCAGAGAGCCCTGCTCTCCTCCCATCTGGACACCTGGCCATAGGCCAGAGTACCACAGCCCCTCTGGGCTCAGGGTTCTCACCCACAAATCGGCAGTGGACACTCAGGTCCCGCTCCACTTCCCAAGTCAGGTCCAGAGCCCTGTGGGCCAAGGAGTGACCGGCAGGACCCCATCGAAGAGGGAACAGATGAGGGAAGGAGGCGGCTGAGTCCCCGCTGGGGGGTCAGGGGACTCGGGTGACACTCAGCTCTGGTGCCTTCTTGGCTGGGCTGCCCCCCACTGTCTTGATGCTCCCTGACCCCGCCCCCATCCCATCCCCAGATGGGCCCCAATGCCAAGGAGCTCTTCCGGCTAGTGGAGGACTTCGTGGACGTCATCGGCTTCCGCATGAAAGACTTGCGGGACGCATACCAAGTGACAGACAACCTGGGTAAGCCCAGCCCTCGCTCTCCCGACCCTCAGGCCTCACCTGGCACACCTGGATGGGGCCCTCACCTGGCACACCTGGATGGGGCCCTCACCTGGCACACCTGGACGGGGCCTCCAGCCTCAGATTCTGGCCAGGTGTGCCGGAACTTCAGGACCCCCGGGCCGGGTTCTAGGATGATCTATATGAGTCCTCAGGTGCACAGACCTGAGTCTCCTGACAATGGTCGGATGTGATCCTGGGAGGTGGTTGGCACGGGCGCTCTTGGACCCAGACCAGGCCCTGGACACTTAGAGTCTTGGGATACAACAGGAAGCCCCAACCACAGCTTCTACATTCCCGGAGCTGGGGGCCCACGGTGCCTTGTCCCCAGTACCCGCTGTGCTGGGACCTTGGAGATTTGAAGGCAAGGTTGCACTCTGCTCCCAGAAGCGCTTGTCACAGGGGCTTAGCGGCACCCAGCCCAGTGGCACTGACAGAATCTCAAACGGGGAGGCGGCAGTGCAGGCCTCGAGGGGCTGGAGAGTGCTGCAGACGGGCCTGGGCTTGGGAGGCTGACTATGGCTGTTGGCACAAGGACCTGCAGCAGCTGCATTCAGTGATCACCACCACGTCCCCTAAACAGCTCTCCTGGCCACATTTGTCAAGGGCACCTCCCCANAGTCTGAGTGAACTCTGGGAGATGGTGATGGACAGGGAGGCCTGGCGTGCTGCGATTCATGGGGTCGCAAAGAGTCGGACACGACTGAGTGACTGAACTGAACTGAACTGAACTGAACTGAACATATATGCAGACCCTGGGAATTACACAGCCAAAAATGTCAGAAACTCAATAACCTTAAAATTTAAGGATATAGCAAACTTGCTTTAACTTTGCCATGTTATAGCACAGTTGACATAATCAGAATTAATGGGTAAGAGTTACAGGGAAACAGTTTAATAGACTGTAATAAATAGTATTACACATATCAGAGTCGTTCACTCTGATGGAATGTACTGTCATGGTAAGGAGTAAGCATTCATCACTAAAGGAACTGAAGTCAGTAAAGCAGTCTCTGATAAGAGTTAAGAATTTGTGTTCTGGGTTCAGAAAGACCTAAGGTAGAATTTAATATCTATCACTTACACGCTCTATAATCTTAGGCAATAAATAAACCTTTTCATTTAAAATTTACTAAATTGGGAATGCCTACTTAATTAGGCAATCCTTTGGAGGAGGAAATGGCAACCCACTCCAGCATTCTTGCCTGAAAAATCCCATGGAAGGAGCAGCCTGACGGGCTACCATGTCCATGGGTGGCAAAGAATCAGAACACAACTCAGCGACTGGGCATGAATGCACTGAATATGTAACTTTAAAGGGACCAAACCAGAAATATATGCTTTTGTAAATATTGCCTTTTGGATTGTTTAAGCACCACTGTGATATTTGCTTGTGGCACAGTGTTTCAGTTCAGTTCAGTTCAGTCGCTCAGTCGTGTCCGACTCTTTGTGACCCCGTGAATCGCAGCACGCCAGGCATCCCTGTCCATCACCATCTCCCGGAGTTCACCCAGACTCACATCCATCGAGTCCGTGATGCCATCCAGCCATCTCATCCTCGGTCGTCCCCTTCTCCTCCTGCCCCCAATCCCTCCCAGCATTAGAGTCTTTTCCAATGAGTCAGCTCTTTGCATGAGGTGGCCAAAGTACTGGAGTTTCAGCTTTAGCATCAGTCCTTCCAAAGAAATCCCAGGGTTGATCCCCTTCAGAATGGACTGGTTGGATCTCCTTGCAGTCCAAGGGACTCTCAAGAGTCTTCTCCAACACCACAGTTCAAACTTTTGAAAAAAAAAAATGTATAGCTTATAGAGTAAAAGGGTTCCACAATTAGAATCACATAATTATCAATCTGGGCTTCCTTGGCAACTCAGTGGTAAAGAATCTGCCTGCAATGCAGGAGACAAGGGTTTGATCCCTGGGTCGAGAAGATCCCCTGGAGAAGGAAATGGCAATCCACTTCGTATTTTCGCCTGGGATATTCTGTGGACAGAGAATCCTTGTGGGCCTTAGTCCATGGGGGTCCCAAAGAGTCAGACAAGACTTAGTCACTAAGCAACAGCAATTATCGATATAATTTTATATAATGGGAAGTAATATATCATTTCGTCACAGCTAATCCATTTTTCTGTTATGTGAATGTCCACTTCCTTTTTTATTTTTACCAACAACATATTTCAGATAACTTATGGTTTCTAGACTAAATATGCTACTTCTTTAAAAGGTATTTTATTCTGATGTTATTTTTCAACAAACTCCTATGACACCTGAAAGTCCTATTTCCATTTTGTCTTTAGCCCCAGAAACAATTTTTAACTAGCAAGAAGTCAATATACGAGATTAAGTCAAAGCCTCCTAAGGCAGCCTGGACTTAAGTGGCCAAGATTCTAGAGAAAATGGAACCATAGGGTAGTGAGTTCTCCCTAATACACAAATAATCCCCTTCATACATTTGTCAAGCCTGAACTTTTTAGGGCAAGAGGCTAAAACATTAAGCAGGAAGCAGCATCTAAACGATGAATAAGCTAGATGGAGATTTTGGCTTTTTCATCTGGCTGGCAAGATAGTCCTTAGAACTCAGGGACCTTTGAGAAGGAGGGCATTGATGAACAGAACATAAACATTACAGGTTTTCACTTTAGAAGTCATGCTAATTCCTGACTGGATTGAAGTTATCTGCCTTTGTACATATGTCTGCCAGACAAAAAGTAAATTATCTCTTCAAGGAAGATGACATCATTCACAAAATTCTACCAATTTTATGAAACGATATTCATACTCAATGTAAAAAAGAACAGGTGTTTCAAGAGACAGGACAGAATGACTATTTCAATACAATGAAACACTCAAGAGCAGAGAGCATCGAGATTTCCACGGCTAATCTTGTTCAGTAGCCAAGTTGCCTCTGACTCTTCTCGACCCCTTGGACTACAGCACGCCAGGCTTCCCTGTCCTGCACCATCTCCCGGAGTTCAAGTTTACTGTGTANATGAAACACTCAAGAGCAGAGAGCATCGAGATTTCCACGGCTAATCTTGTTCAGTAGCCAAGTTGCCTCTGACTCTTCTCGACCCCTTGGACTACAGCACGCCAGGCTTCCCTGTCCTGCACCATCTCCCGGAGTTCAAGTTTACTGTGTAAAAAGGCAAATGACTAATCTTAGCTACCCAGAAAAACTGAACGAGGTCCGAACAGATGAGGCATTGCCTGTTCCTTGGACACTACCTGATAAGAGCAAACACTTCATAAGAATATTGACTTTGATAAGAATATTAAATATTCTTTGATAAGATAAAGAATATTCTTTGATAAGAATATTAAAAGTAGCATAGAGATGGAGGAAGAAAGAGAAATACGCTTCCAAATAAGGGAAAGAGAAAAAGAAGGATGATGTTGCAAGAGAAAGAACTCTTAAACACATGTGATTAGCTGCTTGCCCTGGTAATGGAAAGACTGTCAGAAAGTAAACGTATCTAAAATGCAAGTCCTTCATGCAAGCCTTTGTATCTGACTACAGGAAAATATCCCCTGGAGAAGGGAATGACTACCCACTCCAGTATTCTTGCTTGGAGAATTCCATGGACAGAGGAACCTGGCAGGCTACAGTCCATGGAGTTGCAATGAGTTGGACAAGACTGAGCGACTAACATTTTCATTCATAGGTTAAATAGTCATTTGTTTGGAATAAAATCTAATTTTACTCTGGGTCCCTTCATATTATGAGTTAAACTATGCTTATGTGTCTCTTACTCAAGTCTTGGATAAAATCAAAGTGAATACAAAATAATGAAAAACAAATCACATGTAATTGCTAATTGTCAAAAACATTTGTGCCACTGTTTGAAAAGCAATGTATTCTTTGAACAGGAAATTGCAATATCAGTTCTTCAGGGAAATGACTTCTGCTCTCACCTAGCCAAAGAGGAAGGCTAGTCAATCAGTCCTAGCGATAATAGTCAACATCGCTGCTGCAAAAGCTATTCAGCCAATGAAATTAGGTAATAAAATAAAACAAAGAAAGGATAAGAGATTAGATGCTTGAAACAATGATAAAGTTTGCATCACACAAAAAGCAGTATCAGAGGAATCCTGGTTAATTAGGACTTCCCTGGTGGCTCAGACGGTAAAGCGTCTTGCTTACAATGCGGGAGACCTGGGTTTGATCCCTGGGTCAGGAAGATCCTCTGGAGAAGAAATGGCAACCCACTCCAGTACTCTTGCCTGGAAAATCCCATGGACAGAGGAGCATGGTGTGCTACAGCCCACTGGGTTGCAAAGAGTCAGACACGACTGAGCGACTTCACTTTCACTTTTCACTTTTGAGACATCTTTGGCTTAAATACATCTGATTGCCTGAGAATCCAAAGGATTGACTGCTTGCCCATGAAAGTGAAGGTGAAGTTGCTCAATCGTGTCCGACTCTTTGGAATCCAGTGGACTGTAGCCCAGCATGCTCCTCTGTCCATGGGATTTTTCAGGCAAGAGTACTGGAGTGGGTTGCCATTTCCTTCTTCCAGAGGATCCTCCTGACCCAGGGATCAAACCCAGGTCTCCCGCATTGTAAGCAAGACGCATTACCGTCTGAGCCACCAGGGAAGTCCATGATCTGTTATGAAATGAGAACTTGCACTAATTCCACTGGGGATTTTAATTCACATATTCCTTTTCTTTTTCTTTTTGGCTAGGAAATGATAATTGCTTTATGGAAAGTATATTAATAAACATTCTAAATGTATTCTCTTCCAAATATAAGTTTCTTGTTTATCCCGTACTTTTTTTTTTGGTGTGGAGATGTGATTTTAAATCCGTTCTTATTAATTCTCACTTTTTGAAGTAGTGTGACAAAAGATATATTACAATGAAGTACATAGTATGTGGGCGTTAGCTTCTGGTAATAAAAAGAATAGAAATATACTGGACTTACAGTGTTTATTCCATGGCTGTGCTTATGGGAAGTCATGTAGTTCTTCAAGAAACTCAAAACCAAAACTGTGAGCTGGAGCAAGAGCAATTAGGATCAGCTCATATGAAAGAGGTCCTGAGGGTCAAAGCCCACGGCAGCACTTGAAGCAACGAAAGCAGAGAAGGGGAGTCTGCGATTCCCTGAGTAAACAGGAGAGAAAGCTAAAGAGGCCCAAGGTCAGTCACGTCCTTGGGAGAATCTAACACAAAACCTTGATGAAGACAAGTATCCTGAAATTAGGCTTCAAAATGTGCCAGAGCTTAGAATAAACCATGTATAAGGCTTCCCTGTTGACTCAATCTGCCTGCAATGAGGGAGACCCAGGTTCGATTCCTGGGTCAGGAAGATCCCCTGGAGGAGCACAGGGCCACCCACTCCAGTATTCTTACCTGGAAAATCCCACAGATGGAGGAGTCCGGTGGGCTACAATCTATAGGGTCACAGAAAGCTGGACGTGACTGAGCAATTAACACACACACACGAGCTCCCAACTGAAAACCAACATGCGTATGCATAAACCACCATGAGTGACAGTCAGTAAAGAGAGTATTATTTTTACTGGATATGACTGAGCGACTAAGCACACATGGACTGGATATTGTCTAAATACCTGTCTTGCCATCTTTTTTTAAATATATTTGCTACAGACTGGTTCCAAATAGGAAAAGGAATATGTCAAGGCTGTACATTGTCACCCTGCTTATTTAACTTATATGTAGAATACATCATGAGAAAGGCTGGGCTGGAGGAAGCACAAGCTGGAATCAACATTGCCAGGAGAAATATCAATAACCTCAGATGTGCAGATGACATCACCCTTATGGCAGAAAGTGGAGAGGAACTAGAGCCTCTTGATGAAAGTGAAAGTGGAGAGTGAAAAAGTTGGCTTAAAGCTCAACATTCAGAAAACGAAGATCATGGCATCCGGTCCCATCACTTCATGGCAAATAGATGGGGAAACAGTGGAAACAGTGTCATACTTTATTTTTCTGGGCTCCCAAATCACTGCAGATGGTGACTGCAGCCATTAAATTAAAAGACACTTACTCCTTGGAAGGAAAGCTATGACCAACGTAGACAGCATATTAAAAAGCAGAGACATTACTTTGTCAACAAAGGTCCGTCAAGTCAAGGCTATGGTTTTTCCTGTGGTCATGTATGGATGTGAGAGTTGGACTGTGAAGAAAGCTGAGCACCGAAGAATTGATGCTTTTAAACTGTGGTGTTGGAGAAGACTCTTGAAAGTCCCTTGGACTGCAAGGAGATCCAACCAGTCCATCTTAAAGGAAATCAGTCTTGAGTGTTCATTGAAAGGACTGATTCTGAAGCTGAAACTCCAGTACTTTGGCCACCTGATGCGAAGTGCCAACTCATTTGAAAAGACCCTGATGCTGGGAAAGATTGAGGGCAGGAGGAGAAGGGGACAACAGAGGATGAGATGGTTAGATGGCATTACCGACTCAGTGGACATGGGTTTGGGTGGACTCCAGGAGTTGGTGATGGACAGGGAGGCCTGGCATGCTGTAGTTCATGGGGTTGGAAACAGTCAGCTATGACTGAGCACCTGAACTGAACTGAACTGAACCCTGATATTTGTTATTGGATAATACCAATAACCGGGTCATTTACACATCTGTTTCTATAGTTTGTTGTGGTCTTCTTGGTCCTATTTGTTATTTCTCTGACTGTCAGAAATTGTGTATGAAAAGAGTATAGGGTCTCTGGATTACAGTCCCTTAACCAGAAATAATTCACTTTTTTTTTCTTTTGCTGCACAGCACGTGGGATCTAAGTTCCCGGACCAGGCACTGAACCTCTGCCCTGTGCACTGGGAGTAGAGTCTTAACCACTGGACCACCAGGGAAGTCCTGGACTTCTTATAAGCAGAGAGAGCAGTGACTCTCGTCCTGGGGAATCTGTGCTCCCCAGGGGCATTTGGTAATGTCTGGAGATATTTTTGAGCGTAGTGATGGGTTGCAGGCTTCCCTGGCATCTAGTAACAAACAGAAACACTGCTGAACACACTGCAAAGCACAGGACAGCCCCACAGCAAAGAATGAGCTAGCCGAAAATATTAATTGTGCTGCTATTGAGAAACTCTAAGACAGGTGAGGGAAGATCAACTTAATTCAAATAAAGAAAAGCTCACCTGAGGCTGAGGTGTATTTATTCCTTGTTTTCCTTTCTTTCTCAAGAGGTCCAAATACAGAGGCCTCTGCACTCACACACATACACACACACGTGCATGTATACATGCTCACATGAAAATTAGCTCATCAAGTCTACACCTCCTCCTTTAAGACTGACCCCTATCACCTCCTCTAAGAAGTGGTCTGCCATTTGTCCAGCCCCCACGCACAACCACCACTGAAGGCTTGATTAGGTATCCCTATGATGTTGAAAACAGAACCTTGGAGGTACTCTAGCCTGATACTGATGGATACTGATCGATCTATATAGATATTGATCGATCTAAAATGTGCTCCATGATGGTGAAGTCTACTTGATACCTTTTAATCTAGGCTGCTCATTTGCTTCTTGTATTCAGTGTTTATGCAATACATTAAAACTTTATACCATTACCTAAGACATGCACTTACTATATTTTTTGATGTATATCCCCATAACCCCTGTTAAAAATCACGTTCCTAATTGCAAGTAGATTTTTAAATGTTACATACACGGACACACACACCTGCATGAAAATACTAAGTGCCTTTTGCATTTAAAACTATGATTTGGCTGATTTAAATGTATTATTTTCAAAGTAATTCATGACCATAAATCAACACAGGATCAATGTAAATAAAAATAAAGTACATACATACAAGGCAGTAAATTCCCCATTACGATCAGCTCCAGGGAAAATTACTGTTAACTTTGTAATGAATTCTAGCCTTTTATCTACACCTATTTCTACCTACATGGGTAAACAAAGCAATATAATTTCATCTCAAGTTGTAACATAAATATTCTAGCTAAGAGCACTTTGAAAGGATTCACTTTAATTAAGATCATTCTTCCAGCAGCCTTTCTCATGACCTAACCTGTAGCTGCATTTCATCCCACACTATGCTATTATATTTTTTAAAGAGCAGATATATCTGGTACCAGCCAAAACCTCTGCTGCACACATTCGAGCTGTGCTTGCTGTCAAAATTTCAGGTGTAGATTAATTTACTTAAAGCCTGACTAATTGGCCATTCACTCTGAGTGGAGACAGAATGCTAATTTATTCACTTAAATCAGTATGTAGGCCATCTCTGGGAGAAGAAATTCATCTTTCTACACTACTCTTTTGAAACTGTTCATGAACTTTTACAAATGAGCTTCTTTATTGTGAGTGCCACCCACGAGATAAGAAGAGACAGGAAACTCAGGGAAGTTTTTCCTTTGTTCCCTCCATTCAGGATTACTCTAGTGCAGATTAATCAACAGAGAACCGTTCATTCTCTGCTTCATAATCTGTGGAGATGATCATTAATATTCCACCATGTAGACAGCATTCTAGGTGCTATACGGAACTCAGAGGGAGAGTGTCTAAAACCTAAATCAAACAGATAAGACTATTAAGATTGATGGTCCCAAGGAAGAAAACGTTACCCTCCAATATGAATTCCAATTTCCACAGAATGAAAACTGACCTCAACATATTTTGTAACTATAAAGAAAACAACTATTGTGCTTTGGGCAGGTTTAGCTAATAGGTAAGGGGAGTCATACAAAATAAAATAAGTCAAAATGAAAGAAAGTGGCCCATCGTAACATGCAAAATGGGGATAAGAACGCATTGCAAGATGCATTTTTAAAAGTTTTATATTAAAGTGTGACTGGCAGGTGAGGAGGAAGTTAAAATTATATCATTGGGGCTTGTTTGCAATTTGGTGTATGTGTTAGATTAGACCATTGACCATGATCAGCATATCATCAGAGAGGTGGCATGTTTGATTAAGACTTAAAATAATGAATTAAAAGAAATGTTCAAATAAATAATTTATTTAAACAGTAAATGATCAATTTTATGCAAGCTGAGTTAAAAACAAAGTATACTGGGCTAAGCGTAACTTTAAAGCTCACTGAACTTAAGTGTTAACAATTATATTTGTATTCAAATCTAAACCTTCACACACCATATCAGCTTCATTATGTTTAAGGCTAAGTCAAGGTACTTTCCTTTCTGCCTTTGGACTAGTTTTCTATCAGAAGCAATACTGGGAACATAGTTTAATCAACTTAATCAACACTATTTGAGCAAAAGAGGACCCTGAATATATATCTAAGATGTATTTTATTGACCAAAATACTGGCAGGCAGAGATGCCAGTTTGATCCCTGCATCGGGAAGATCTCCGGAGAAGGGAATGGCAACCCACTCCAGGATTCTTGCCTGGGGAATCCCATGGACAGAGCAGTATGGTGGGTTACCATCCATGGGGTCACGAAAGAGTGAGACAGGACCTGATGACTCGACAATGACAATAACAATGCATGGAGCTTCAAAAAAACACTAACCTACTGCCCAGAAACAGATTTACAAAGGATGCCTTTTAGTAATCCGCAAAGAAAAGGAAAGCAGAGCCAGCTATTACAAACAAGTTAAAATGTGAGTGCATTTTGAAGACAGGGTAGTATGTTGATGACATAAGTTCCTCTGTGACTATGCATCATATTATCTGGATATTAAGGCCTCCAGGTGCTTCTCTGAAGAGCAATTATCAATGGCAGCAATCGATGGGGAAAGGTATGGCCATGTCACAAGAACTGCCAACAACCAGTCAGCTCATGCGCCCGAACACGGCATGTCAGTGGGGGGTTGTACCAGAGAAGCAAGTGAATTTTAGAGGTAATAGTAGATGTTTGCTTTCAGTTCAGTTTAGTTCAGTCGCTCAGTCGTGTCCAACTCTTTGCGACCCCATGAATCGCAGCACGCCAGGCCTCCCTGTTCATCACCATCTCTCAGAGTTCACTCAGACTCACGTTCATCGAGTCAGTGATGCCATCCAGCCATCTCATCCTCGGTCGTCCCCTTCTCCTCCTGCCCCCAATCCCTCCCAGCATCAGAGTCTTTTCCAATGAGTCAACTCTTCGCATGAGGTGGCCAAAGTACTGGAGTTTCAGCTTTAGCATCATTCCTTCCAAAGAAATCCCAGGGTTGATCTCCTTCAGAATGGACTGGTTGGATCTCCTTGCAGTCCAAGGGACTCTCAAGAGTCTTCTCCAACACCACAGTTCAAAAGCATCAATTCTTCGGCGCTCAGCCTTCTTCACAGTCCAACTCTCACATCCATACATGACCACAGGAAAAACCATAGCCTTGACTAGACGGACCTTAGTCGGCAAAGTAATGTCTCTGCTTTTGAATATGCTATCTAGGTTGGTCATAACTTTTCTTCCAAGGAGTAAGCGTCTTTTAATTTCATGGCTGCAGTCACCATCTGCAGTGATTTTGGAGCCCCAAAAAATAAAGTCTGACACTGTTTCCACTGTTTCCCCATCTATTTCCCATGAAGTGATGGGACCAGATGCCATGATCTTCGTTTTCTGAATGTTGAGCTTTAAGCCAACTTTTTCACTCTCCTCTTTCACTTTCATCAAGAGGCTTTTTAGTTCCTCTTCACTTTCTGCCATAAGGGTGGTGTCATCTGCATATCTGAAGTTATTGATATTTCTTCTGGCAATCTTGATTTCAGCTTGTGCTTCCTCCAGCCCAGCATTTCTCATGATGTACTCTGCATATAAGTTAAATAAGCAGGGTGACAATATACAGCCTTGACATACTCCTTTTCCTATTTGGAACCAGTCTGTTGTTCCATGTCCAGTTCTAACTGTTGCTTCCTGACCTGCATATAGCTTTCTCAAGAGGCAGGTCAGGTGGTCTGGTGTTCCCATCTCTTTCAGAATTTTCCACAGTTTATTGTGATCCACATTACTCATTAGGCATCTAATATTTTATTGAACAAATCAGACAAAGATGCCTACATGTTAAAGCACAGTACACTAAGAATGTGATCAGAGTAGCTGGGACTTCCCTGGGGGTCCAGTGGCTAAGATTCCAAACTCCCAATGCAGGGAGCCTGGGTTTGATCCCTAGTTAGGGAACTAGATCCCACAAGCTGCAGCTAAGTTCACGTGGTGCAACGTAAGATCCCACGTGCTGCAACTTAGAAAAGACCCTGTTTGCTGCAGCTAATACCTGGTGCAGCCAAATGAATAAATACGTTTTTATAAAAAGTAGCTGGGGGAACACGGACATCCAGGCAGCTTCTCAGAAAAAGTAACACGTGATTGAGATCTATAGTTAGCCTAAGTGGATGTGGAAGAGGAAAGGAGTCTGGACTTTTCCTAAAGGTTTAAAATGCATTAAGCTTGACAGCTGCTAAGTCTCATCCAACTCTTTTATGATTCCATGGACTGTAGCCCACCAGGCTCCTCTGTCCATGGGGTTTCCCAGGCAAGAATACTGGAGGGGGTTCTCCAGATGATCTTCCCGGCACAGGGATAGAACTCATGTCTCCGGCTTGGCAGGCAAATTCTTTATCACTGAGCCACCCCTTAAGCTGGAAAAGTAGAAAATCCAATTTGGATTTTAGATAGATCACCCTGACAGCAGTATGGAGAAAACCTGAATGTGAGTCCACAAGACACATGATGGAAAAACCAGATGAGAGGTTCTTGGAGCCAATGATCTGGGTGATGGGTTGGCAGAGGTGTGCAAAGCATCTGACATCGCTTCATTTGACTGGAAAGGAAAGTATCTTCACACGTATAAAATTCCCATGAGAAATACCCACAGGGCCAATATCTTAAAATAAAAATATTTTTAAAACTTTAAAAAATATATTTTTAATTCAAAAGAAAACCTAGCTATTCATGTTTTCATTTTTTTAAATCATTTACTTAGGTGCCCTACTCACACGGGTCTTAAAATACTCTAATTGAAAATGACTGAAATATCCAAGTAAAAATGTAAATATTTAACATGAATTATCATGTAAACAAGATGGCAATGCAAGTTGATGATTTTAGGACTTTATTGGCTATTTCTTTCCCATAAATAATATGAAGACACATCTCTTGCACTCTGAATAATTTCCTGGGTTCACAACAATTGTCTCATTTCAGAGTTTACCATAAAAATATGAATCAGAGAAATAGATGTGTTTTCAGGTCTAAATTTCAATAAAAATTTAAGACCTGTGAAGAATGAAAGTGAACAGATGCTCGAAAGTCAACAAGATTCTAAAACTAAAATTATGTTTCTTGATTCATATGTATATTCTTCTTTATTAAGAGGAAAAATGCATTAATCATAATTTTAATTGTGGCCCTTCTTTTCAATATTTAAAATCCTATGTAGGTGTCTCATACTTTAGTGTATTAATTTTTAAGTCATTTTATATAAATGTACAGAAAATTGCCCAGTCATGGACCTATGATTTAATTAGTTTTCATAAAGTGAACAGACTCGTGCAAAACACAAATGGAGACATATACCATCATCTGAACCTCCAGATGTTCCTCTTTTGGCCCCCTCAACAATCTCTAGACAAATCTATCAATCTAACTTTTATCACTATTAGACCTATTTTTTTAAAAATTTTATGTAAATGAATCACATAGAATATACTCTGTTGCCTCTAGCACTGTTGCTGGGATAAAGTTATAAAACTTGTATTTTCTTAGATTCTTGCTTTCTAGGAATTTTTTGAAATATTATTACTTTTAATAGTTAGCCTGAAATTCTTTTGAATATCTAGATAAGCAGATATTCATGTCATTGGTGAATAATGATAGGTTTATTCCTTTTCATTTCTTCTGTCTTTTTATATAATTTGATTGTCTTTAGGTACTGACTAGGTTCACCTAATTTGTGCTAAACTGTGCTTGGCCCCCTTATCTTGCTCCTAATCTCAGGCTCTTTTCTTAAACACAGGTCATATATATCTATTCCAGTAGCATCTCTGGATCTGTTTCTGTTGCCTGTTTTCCAAATGGTCCTAGCTGGTTGTTTTTTGGTTTGCTTTGACACATTTTAATGAACTGCAGGATGCTGAAGAAACTCTTGTGAAATACTTCTCCTGAGATCATTTGTCTTATTTTCTAGGCGATGCCCAAATCAGAGCTGGCTCTCCCCAGTCCAGTCAAGGGCTGAGCTGACTTATGCTGCAGCCTTCGTTAGGTCTGATTTCTCTCTAGCTCTCCTGCACCTCTGTACCTGTTTACGACCCGTGCTCTCAGGGGGCCTGAAATTCAGGGTTTGTTTCCTGAACACCACGCAACTCTCTGAAGCGCTGATTAGTTTGTTGGCCATTTTGCTCTTGGCTTCTTCGTCCTTAATCTCTCACTGCTCGTGAATGAGCAAATGCCTTGGAGGGACAGGGGATCTTAATGGACTTAGGGGTCAAACCCAAGTGTCCCACATGGCAGGCAGATTCTTTTACTGTCTGAGCCACCAGGGAAGCCCCTGGAGAGAAATTAGGGTGTAGTATGGATTCCCTTTTCTGCACCTCTGTGATCTCCAAGATCATGATCCTCCAAGTCCTGCCAGTCTTGGCAGCCTCACCGTTGTTTAGTCTCCATTCCTTAAAAATTCTAGAAAGTTCAAACGCCTTCTCTCCTTATATCCAAGCCCTCTGCTGGCTTCTCCCCCTCTTCCCTGCACAGGGTGAAAATTAGCAAATAATCTGAGGGGAAAGCATTGCATAGGATAGCAGGTTCACAGCAGATTTCTGTTTTCTATGAGATCTTGGCTTCTCAAGCCCTGGCTATTTTAACAACATTCCAACTCTTTCAAATTGATATTTTTAAACGGATGCAGCTTTTCGCTTTCTCTTTGGCCACTGCATTGGTCTATTAAAACTATTTAGGGATTTTCCTGACGGTCCGGTGGCTAAGAATCTGTGCTCTCAGTGCAGGTTCTGTGCTGCGCTATGCTCCGTTGCTCAGCTGTGTCTGACTCTTTGCAACCCCATGGACTGCAGCCCACCAGGCCCCTCTGTCCTTAGGGATTCTCTGGGCAAGAATACTGGAGTGGGTTGCCATGCCCTCCTCCAGGCAATGCAGGTGGCCCAAGTTTAATCCCTGGTCAGGGAACTAGATCCCAAACATTGCGACTAAACTTGGCATGCCAAAACTAAAGACCCTTCATCAAGCGAGTGTGTTAGTGCTCAGTTATATTTGACTTTTTGTGACTCCATGAACAGTAGCCCTCCAGGCTCCTCTGTCCATGGGATTCTCCAGGCAAGAATACTGGAGAGGGTTGCCAGTTCCTTCTCCGGGGGATCTTCCTGACCCAGGGATTGAACCCAGATTTCCTACATTGCAGGCAAATTCTTTACCATCAAAGCTCCTCATGTTACGACAATGACTCAATGCAGCTAAATGAATAAATATTTTTTAAAAAACTATTTAATCACAGTAAAAGACAGAATAATTTAGTAATTTATAAAATGTTTATAGTGAATTTTTGCCACAAAATTTTGTATTTTATTACAAATTAATTATAGACAAATTTATTTTCATGACAGAGGTTTTGAAAATAGAAAATATTAATGTGGGTAACTATTTCTATTACTACTAAATCATCTGCTTAACATGATTGATTTCTACATTTTGGCAAATAGAATTTTGGCAAATAGAAATCTAAAAGACTCTTCTTATAATCCTGTGGTAATTTGTTTATCATCTGTCATAGAAACTGCCTTCTAAATAGTTCAGTGTATATAATAAACACGCTAAATGTAAATATTACTGTTGTGCTCAGTCGTGTCTGACTCTTTGAGACCCCATGGATCATAGCCCATCAGGCTACTCTGTCTACGGAATTTTCCAGGCAAGAATACTGAAAGGGGTTGCCATTTCCTCCTCCAGGGGATCTTCCTGAACCAGGAATCGAACTCAAATCTCCTATGTCTCCTGCACTGGAGGCAGATTCTCTACCACTGAGCCACCAGGGAAACTGTTAAGCATGCTAAGCAAGGTACAATAATAAGCATACTAACCAAGAGGCTTGTGGTGGTGGTGGTGGAAAAGACTCTTGAGAGTCTGTTGGACATCAAGGAGATCCAACCAGTCAATCCTAAAGACAATCAACCCTGTATATTCATTGGAAGGACTGATGCTGAAGCTCTAATACTTTGGCCACTTGATTTGAAGAGCTATCTCATTGGGAAAGACCATGATGCTGGGAAAGATTGAAGGCAGAAGGGGGTGACAGAGGATGGGATGGTTGGATGGCATCACTGATTCATGGATATGAATTTGAGCAAATCCCGGGAGACAGTGAAGGGCAACACGGAAGCCTGGTGTACTATAGTCCATAGGGTGGCAAAGATTCGGACATGACAGCAACTGAACAACAACAAAAACCAATGTATTTCATCGCATGTTAGTGACTGAAGGAATATAAGCTTAGAAAACAAAAAAATGACAATTTATATGTCTATCACTCAGAGTTTGCCACTTATACATTTTTTGGCTTATTTTGTTTCTATTCTTTGTTTTAAAGAGATTATATACAGTATATATAATATAAAACTAGAGGTGTGTGTGTGTGTGTGTGTGTGTTAGGTATGTTAGTCGCTAAGTCATGTCCAACTCTTTTTGATNTGTAAATGAATCACATAGAATATACTCTGTTGCCTCTAGCACTGTTGCTGGGATAAAGTTATAAAACTTGTATTTTCTTAGATTCTTGCTTTCTAGGAATTTTTTGAAATATTATTACTTTTAATAGTTAGCCTGAAATTCTTTTGAATATCTAGATAAGCAGATATTCATGTCATTGGTGAATAATGATAGGTTTATTCCTTTTCATTTCTTCTGTCTTTTTATATAATTTGATTGTCTTTAGGTACTGACTAGGTTCACCTAATTTGTGCTAAACTGTGCTTGGCCCCCTTATCTTGCTCCTAATCTCAGGCTCTTTTCTTAAACACAGGTCATATATATCTATTCCAGTAGCATCTCTGGATCTGTTTCTGTTGCCTGTTTTCCAAATGGTCCTAGCTGGTTGTTTTTTGGTTTGCTTTGACACATTTTAATGAACTGCAGGATGCTGAAGAAACTCTTGTGAAATACTTCTCCTGAGATCATTTGTCTTATTTTCTAGGCGATGCCCAAATCAGAGCTGGCTCTCCCCAGTCCAGTCAAGGGCTGAGCTGACTTATGCTGCAGCCTTCGTTAGGTCTGATTTCTCTCTAGCTCTCCTGCACCTCTGTACCTGTTTACGACCCGTGCTCTCAGGGGGCCTGAAATTCAGGGTTTGTTTCCTGAACACCACGCAACTCTCTGAAGCGCTGATTAGTTTGTTGGCCATTTTGCTCTTGGCTTCTTCGTCCTTAATCTCTCACTGCTCGTGAATGAGCAAATGCCTTGGAGGGACAGGGGATCTTAATGGACTTAGGGGTCAAACCCAAGTGTCCCACATGGCAGGCAGATTCTTTTACTGTCTGAGCCACCAGGGAAGCCCCTGGAGAGAAATTAGGGTGTAGTATGGATTCCCTTTTCTGCACCTCTGTGATCTCCAAGATCATGATCCTCCAAGTCCTGCCAGTCTTGGCAGCCTCACCGTTGTTTAGTCTCCATTCCTTAAAAATTCTAGAAAGTTCAAACGCCTTCTCTCCTTATATCCAAGCCCTCTGCTGGCTTCTCCCCCTCTTCCCTGCACAGGGTGAAAATTAGCAAATAATCTGAGGGGAAAGCATTGCATAGGATAGCAGGTTCACAGCAGATTTCTGTTTTCTATGAGATCTTGGCTTCTCAAGCCCTGGCTATTTTAACAACATTCCAACTCTTTCAAATTGATATTTTTAAACGGATGCAGCTTTTCGCTTTCNAGGATAGCAGGTTCACAGCAGATTTCTGTTTTCTATGAGATCTTGGCTTCTCAAGCCCTGGCTATTTTAACAACATTCCAACTCTTTCAAATTGATATTTTTAAACGGATGCAGCTTTTCGCTTTCTCTTTGGCCACTGCATTGGTCTATTAAAACTATTTAGGGATTTTCCTGACGGTCCGGTGGCTAAGAATCTGTGCTCTCAGTGCAGGTTCTGTGCTGCGCTATGCTCCGTTGCTCAGCTGTGTCTGACTCTTTGCAACCCCATGGACTGCAGCCCACCAGGCCCCTCTGTCCTTAGGGATTCTCTGGGCAAGAATACTGGAGTGGGTTGCCATGCCCTCCTCCAGGCAATGCAGGTGGCCCAAGTTTAATCCCTGGTCAGGGAACTAGATCCCAAACATTGCGACTAAACTTGGCATGCCAAAACTAAAGACCCTTCATCAAGCGAGTGTGTTAGTGCTCAGTTATATTTGACTTTTTGTGACTCCATGAACAGTAGCCCTCCAGGCTCCTCTGTCCATGGGATTCTCCAGGCAAGAATACTGGAGAGGGTTGCCAGTTCCTTCTCCGGGGGATCTTCCTGACCCAGGGATTGAACCCAGATTTCCTACATTGCAGGCAAATTCTTTACCATCAAAGCTCCTCATGTTACAACAATGACTCAATGCAGCTAAATGAATAAATATTTTTTAAAAAACTATTTAATCACAGTAAAAGACAGAATAATTTAGTAATTTATAAAATGTTTATAGTGAATTTTTGCCACAAAATTTTGTATTTTATTACAAATTAATTATAGACAAATTTATTTTCATGACAGAGGTTTTGAAAATAGAAAATATTAATGTGGGTAACTATTTCTATTACTACTAAATCATCTGCTTAACATGATTGATTTCTACATTTTGGCAAATAGAATTTTGGCAAATAGAAATCTAAAAGACTCTTCTTATAATCCTGTGGTAATTTGTTTATCATCTGTCATAGAAACTGCCTTCTAAATAGTTCAGTGTATATAATAAACACGCTAAATGTAAATATTACTGTTGTGCTCAGTCGTGTCTGACTCTTTGAGACCCCATGGATCATAGCCCATCAGGCTACTCTGTCTACGGAATTTTCCAGGCAAGAATACTGAAAGGGGTTGCCATTTCCTCCTCCAGGGGATCTTCCTGAACCAGGAATCGAACTCAAATCTCCTATGTCTCCTGCACTGGAGGCAGATTCTCTACCACTGAGCCACCAGGGAAACTGTTAAGCATGCTAAGCAAGGTACAATAATAAGCATACTAACCAAGAGGCTTGTGGTGGTGGTGGTGGAAAAGACTCTTGAGAGTCTGTTGGACATCAATGAGATCCAACCAGTCAATCCTAAAGACAATCAACCCTGTATATTCATTGGAAGGACTGATGCTGAAGCTCTAATACTTTGGCCACTTGATTTGAAGAGCTATCTCATTGGGAAAGACCATGATGCTGGGAAAGATTGAAGGCAGAAGGGGGTGACAGAGGATGGGATGGTTGGATGGCATCACTGATTCATGGATATGAATTTGAGCAAATCCCGGGAGACAGTGAAGGGCAACACGGAAGCCTGGTGTACTATAGTCCATAGGGTGGCAAAGATTCGGACATGACAGCAACTGAACAACAACAAAAACCAATGTATTTCATCGCATGTTAGTGACTGAAGGAATATAAGCTTAGAAAACAAAAAAATGACAATTTATATGTCTATCACTCAGAGTTTGCCACTTATACATTTTTTGGCTTATTTTGTTTCTATTCTTTGTTTTAAAGAGATTATATACAGTATATATAATATAAAACTAGAGGTGTGTGTGTGTGTGTGTGTGTGTTAGGTATGTTAGTCGCTAAGTCATGTCCAACTCTTTTTGATCCCATGGACTGTAAGCCTGCCAGGCTCCTCTGTCCATGAGATTTTCCAGGCAAGAATACTGGAGAGGATTGCCATTCCCTTCTCCAAGGGATTTTCCCAACCCAGAGATTGAACTCTGGTCTCCTGCACTGCAGGCAGATTCTTTACCATTTGAGCTACTTGTGGATATATTTTAAATCCAGTTTATTCTACGTATATCATAAACACTGTCCATATCTTTCATTTATCCTTTGAATACTTTTACTTTTTAGTGTGGGCTCTTCATTCTTTTACATTTAATCATGTAATTCTATTATTAGATATTTAAATTGTCTTCCTTTTCCCACTATTGGAATAAAATTGCAAAGTATTTTTATATATAGAAATCTTTGCAGCTCTGTGGTTTTTGGTTAGGTAAATTCTTTGACATAAAAGTATTGGGTCAGGAATATAAAATTTTGAGGCTCTCATAATTTACACTGGTAAATTACCCTAAGAAACTAAGTCACAGCTGGTTACTTATAGCGAATCCTTATCTCAACACGGAATTGCATGAAGAAAATCCTTCCAATTTACAAACAAGCTTAAATTTCCATTTTAAAGGAATTTTTATGTATACATTTTTCATTATTTTATTTCCTTTGAGAAAGCTGTTTAAATCCTTTGATGATTCTTTTTAGCCTATTTGTATTTTTCCTATAACATTTAGGCTTTTTCATACTAGAAATAATCTTTTTCACTACTGAACTCCAACTAGAGAAAGTAATTATACCAGCTACCATAGCAGTGTTTTATTCATTGAGAAATTCAGTGGAGTGGCAGAATATACCCTAAATTAGTGCCAAACAACAAACGTTTTTTTCTCCAGATGGTGCTTAAAGTTCACACCTTTATGGATGTTTAAAAAAAAAAAAAAAGAGGAAGATTAAGCCAATGGAAACACTTTGATCTAGAGGAAGTTGAGAACAACATCCAGAAGTTCCGTTCTTCCCACTGAGCACACACTCAGCATTAATCACTATTAGCTGCTTTCATTAGGCAGGGAACAATGCTGCAGGGTTCCTGTAGCTGTCAGGGATCTGGGTCAGTGGCACCACAACTGCTTTTTCAAGAGTTTCTAGAAATCTAGATGTCGATTCTATTGTAGAAATGGAGCAAACACCCTAGGGGCGAATCTAAAGGCTCACTAGACAACAACCCAGGAAGAGGAGAAAAAACTTGATATTGATTAAGAAGTTATAGTGCTTCTCACTGTAAAACCAAAACACAAAACAGAAGCAATACTATAACAAATTCAGCAATACTACAAACAAATAGTCTTTACTATAAAAATGGTCCACATCAAAAATATATAACTGTATTTTTTTAAAAAAAGAAAATGCATTGACTAATAATAAAAGTCCATGGTAATATCCTTCAGTGACTATTTCAATTTCAATACCTTTAGCCATAGATGCCACGTATGGAAAGTATTCAGTAGCAAAATGTATACTCCTACTAAATAAACTGAATATTCATTAGAAGGACTTATGCTGAAGCTGAAACTCCAATTCTTTGCCCGCCTGCTGCGAAGAACTGACTCATTGGAAAAGACCCTGATGATGGGAAAGATTGAAGGCAGAAGGAGAAGGGGACGACAGAGGATGAGATGGTTGGACGGCATCACCGACTCAATGGACATGAGTTTGAGCAAACTCCGGGAGATGATGAAGGACAGGGAAGCCTGGCGTGGGGTCACAAAGAGCTGGACATGAGTGAGCAACTGAACAACAGCAACTAAATAAGTAATGGATTTTTAAAATTCATTTAGTCAGTGAGTCAGTTGTCAGCTATTCACTGGGACATCACAGCACCATAGTTCTTGATGTGTCATTGCTGGTCTAGATCTAAATAAGAAACATGTGCTCGCTTCTTTAGTTTCTATTCTAATGGCTAAAATCGATTTTTAGAAGCAAGCAAAAATACATATATATATGCTTTCAGGTAATAAAAAGTGCTATGAAAAAAAATACATATCAGGGTAAAGGATAAACAGTGAGAGGGCTTGGTTCGATTTAGATTAAACTGAAGGCCCAGTGGTTAAGAATCCACCTGCCAACGCAGGGGACACAGGTTTGAGCCCTGCTCTGGGAAGGTCCCACGTGCTGTGGGGCGAGTAAGCCTGGGTGCTACAGCTACTGAGCCCACGTGCCCATCTACGGGGCCCAAAGGCCCAGAGCCTGTGCTCTGCGACAAGAGAAGCCGACAAAATGGGAAGCCCGTGCTCCCAGGAGCCCCCGCTCGCCACAGCTAGAGAAAGCCTTCGTACAGCGACCAAGACCCAGCACAGCTGAAAACAAATTAGTTAACTACAAAAATACATTGATGGGTCACGATGGTATACATTTTTCCTTACGCGGAAATAATATCTTCTACCATACAGACTTCCATATTCACCGACTCAATGGACATGAGTTTGAGCAAACTCCGGGAGATGATGAAGGACAGGGAAGCCTGGCGTGGGGTCACAAAGAGCTGGACATGAGTGAGCAACTGAACAACAGCAACTAAATAAGTAATGGATTTTTAAAATTCATTTAGTCAGTGAGTCAGTTGTCAGCTATTCACTGGGACATCACAGCACCATAGTTCTTGATGTGTCATTGCTGGTCTAGATCTAAATAAGAAACATGTGCTCGCTTCTTTAGTTTCTATTCTAATGGCTAAAATCGATTTTTAGAAGCAAGCAAAAATACATATATATATGCTTTCAGGTAATAAAAAGTGCTATGAAAAAAAATACATATCAGGGTAAAGGATAAACAGTGAGAGGGCTTGGTTTGATTTAGATTAAACTGAAGGCCCAGTGGTTAAGAATCCACCTGCCAACGCAGGGGACACAGGTTTGAGCCCTGCTCTGGGAAGGTCCCACGTGCTGTGGGGCGAGTAAGCCTGGGTGCTACAGCTACTGAGCCCACGTGCCCATCTACGGGGCCCAAAGGCCCAGAGCCTGTGCTCTGCGACAAGAGAAGCCGACAAAATGGGAAGCCTGTGCTCCCAGGAGCCCCCGCTCGCCACAGCTAGAGAAAGCCTTCGTACAGCGACCAAGACCCAGCACAGCTGAAAACAAATTAGTTAACTACAAAAATACATTGATGGGTCACGATGGTATACATTTTTCCTTACGCGGAAATAATATCTTCTACCATACAGACTTCCATATGGATTCAAATTTGGATTTAAATCCATATGGATTTAAATCTTAGAACATCTACATATAAGTAAATCAAGTGCTATCACAATTAGACTTCTTATATTCTATTTAAATGGTGACAAAGTAACACATTTAATACATTAAATCCTTACATGCTGACTGCTTTGTTCTCTGAGATAAAAACTTTTGCAAAAGAAGAGGGCACTGATTTTCATGGGGTTCTTGCCTTTCTGAAAGTTGATTTAAAAATTAGCGTGTAAAGTTCCTGCTTTTAAGTATAATCATTTTTACTTGTGAATATGAGTAGGAAAGATTATAAGCTGTCAAGAATTTCCAGAGTTCCTGCCCATGACAGAATGATGGGTCCACATGCTGTATTTAAAACCCAGCTGAATGGATAAAAATAGTATTTAACTCTCATTGTCATTATGAGCTGAAGCAATTTATTGAACCCTTCAATCAGAAAAGGAGACAAAAGACGGGAAATGGGTGAATGATTCATTTCTTCATGTGTTGTCTACATAGTGCTATTCTAATAATTGGATGATCTGAAGTTTAAATGAAGCTGCGTTAATGCATTTTAGAGAGGAGGCAAGCGCAAAATATTTCAAAATCAACAACGAAAAAAAAAGATGCTGGGAAAAGTTGAAAGCATCCAATGAAATGATGTAGTTAGAAAGGCATGAAGACGGTGCATGAAATGCACAAGAATAACATCGACTTAAGTAAAATGAAAACTAAAAAGCCGGGAAGAATAAGTCTTCCTTATACCTAAAAACTCAAATTGAAATCTTGTACCTTTTCACTGTTCTGAAACAGTTTGTTTTAGGAAACACATTAAAAGATTAAAAGTAAATATGTAATTTCTTTCAAAAAGAGTAACAGTTTCAGGAATATCTATAGGCTGTATTTTAAATAATTGACTTGATCATATTTCATATGAAGCAATTTGAAGATGACTCACCTAACTCCCAGTGACAAGGAAATATGAATATTTGTGCTTCTTGTGAAACAGTCATCAGTATCTTCAAATATCACTTGTTCAAGCAATTTCATCCCATGTATCTCAGAACAAAAGAAAATTCTACCATGGGGGAATACTCCAAAACTCCAAAAGAAATTACTGTGAAAGATTTCCAGTTCTATCTCATTTTGCATTTCATAATTATGCAAAATGAATGCAATGCCTGATTTTTTTTTGAGTAAGAAAATTAAAGACTATCAGATACCAAATGCTAATTCGTTTTATTCTCAACTCATACACGTGACACCATATTCTCTTCCCTTTGTTCTTCAAATGCTATCCCTTAAGGGCATCAGCAGTTTCTAATATACACACTATGTAGCAATGACAAATATGATGTTTTTACTTTTATATGGCATTAAAGTACATTTTGCTTCTTGTTTTTTTTTCCCAGTGACAAGGAAATATGAATATTTGTGCTTCTTGTGAAACAGTCATCAGTATCTTCAAATATCACTTGTTCAAGCAATTTCATCCCATGTATCTCAGAACAAAAGAAAATTCTACCATGGGGGAATACTCCAAAACTCCAAAAGAAATTACTGTGAAAGATTTCCAGTTCTATCTCATTTTGCATTTCATAATTATGCAAAATGAATGCAATGCCTGATTTTTTTTTGAGTAAGAAAATTAAAGACTATCAGATACCAAATGCTAATTCGTTTTATTCTCAACTCATACACGTGACACCATATTCTCTTCCCTTTGTTCTTCAAATGCTATCCCTTAAGGGCATCAGCAGTTTCTAATATACACACTATGTAGCAATGACAAATATGATGTTTTTACTTTTATATGGCATTAAAGTACATTTTGCTTCTTGTTTTTTTTTGGCTAAGATCAACTTAGTGGTATGGAGGCTTCCTAAGTGGCACAGAGGCAGAGAATCTGCCTGTCAGTGAAGGATACAAAAGACACACAGGTTCGATCCCTGGGTCTAGAAGATCCCCTGGAGCAGGAAGTAGCAACCCAGTCCAATATTTTTGCCATGGACAAAATTCCATGGACAGAGAGGCCTGGTGGCCTGTAGTCCATGGGGTCACAAAGAGTTGGACACGACTGAGCTACTGAGCATGCAAAATACACTTCATTCTTACCAAATTGTCTACACAATAATGTCACTGACTTTCTTTGAAAAGGGGAGTTTATCTTTACCTCTCAACACACCCTAAAATTATGTCCAATGAATGACAAGTAAAAATATTTTTTGATATATTTTTTTCATTATAGATCCTTCCTTTCTTCTATCCTTACATTGCTGTTGTTCATCTGCTAAGTCATGTCTGACTCTTTGTGACCCCATGGACTGCAGCATGCCAGGCTTCCCTGTCCTTCACCACCTCCTGGAGCTTGCTCAAGCTCATGTCCATTGAGTCGGTGATGGCATCTAACCATCTCATCCTCTGTCATCCCCTTCTCCTGCCTTCAGTCTTTCCCAGCATCAGGGTCTTTTCCAATGAGTTGGATCTTTGCATTAGGTGGCCAAAGCATTGGAGCTTCCAATGAATATTCAGGGTTGATTTCCTTTAGGACTGATTGATTTGACCTCCTTGCTGTCCAAGGGACTCTCAAGAGTCTTCTCCAATGCCACAGTTCGAAAGTGTCAGTTCTTCGGTGCTCAGCCTTCTTTTTGGTCCAACTCTCACATCCATACATGACTAATGGAAAAACCTTGACTATACTGACCCTACATTAATATTTGGTAATATTATTTATGGGGCTTCCCTGGTGGCTCATTGGTAAAGAATCCACCTGCAATGCAGGAGACACCAGTTGGATCCCTGAAATCAAGAAGATCTGAGGAAGGACATGGCAACCCACTTCAGTATTCTTGCCTAGAGAATCCCACTGACAGAGGCTACAGTCCACAGGACTGCAAAGAGTCGGACTCAACTGAAGCAACTGAGCACACACAACATAGTTTGTCATGTACTAGGAACATTCCTTTAATAAAGGGCTTTCTTTTATTTTAATCAGTGTTCATTCAGTAATAATTAAATGGTGCAACACAAGTAGTGAGAATTTGTTTTTGTTACAGATCTAAGTTCCTGCACAAAATCAACAGAGTCATGAGCAGATAAATTACATCAGATTAATCTGAGAGCTGGCAATGTTGAACAATGGGAAAATATAGTACCAGTTCCCAAGAAATGTACTTTTTATGCAGATACAGAATTCCCATGGAAACCAAGAGTAAAAGAGGTACTTGGTGTATAGTAATGGGCACATTTCTATCTGTGTGATGCAGCCAATATAACAATGATTGATAGCCTTAAAATTATTGTTCAATCATTTTGACTTTGCTTCCCCCATCACTATTTGATTTCAAAGCCAATCCCTGCACATACACATATGCTTACATATATTCACATCTCTATGTATATATACAGCACACATCGAATTGAAATACTTTTAAATACTTTTCCTTGAAAATACTATATAAGTCACTGAAAAGGCCAACATGTACTGAAAATTCAGGTTCAGCAAAGCCTGCTCTAAACAACTTCTGATGTACGTTCCCATTTTGTTACTTTGGTGATCAAAACATTAAACTGTTTATGACTATGAAAAGAAAAATTTTTAACTGGTACCCATGCAAGTGTCTAGATTTAGTAGATTCAAATATCAGCCTCCAAGAACAGTTAATTTCAGAATGAAGTTGGATGTGATTATTTAATTATATCATATAAAAAATGACTCTAATTAAATTTCTTCATAAAACATATTTGATGGTATCAGCTTGAACAAAATTTAACAAGGCAGCAAACTGAATCTTTGGCACCCAAACAAATACCATGAACGCTGTTCCCAGCACAAGATGTAGCACTATCAGTCCGAAAACGCTGGAACACACTGAAGTATTAAAAATCATGACCAGTTTATTACACAGAGGATGTGAGGAATCATGATGTGTTATAACTTCTCCTTCCCATCTCTGCAGAGCACACGCTGAAGCTATTTTTAAGTGATTCAAGGCATGTAAAAATACGCTGCTTACCTAGCGCAAAAACTCAGTGTCTCTAAAGAAAGTCAAAGAAAAGGTTCCAATTAATTTTTAAATCGGTGAAAATATAAGTAGGATATTTACAAGCCTATAATTTACAAATGTTTGAACAGAGTTCCAATCAAATAGGGAGAATCTGTATTTATGGGGAGCCCTACATTCTCCCCAGTATCCCTTCATTAAACAAGAGGTCGTGCAGGTTTCTGACTCACTCAGCTTGGAAATGGATCATGAGATTAAATGACAGTAAACGAAGGTAACTTTTGCCCTAAGCAAATACATGTTTGATGATTAGAAGCAGGTGTACTTGGCACTGCCTAATGAGAGTTGCCTTTCTCCCTGCCAAAACCTCTGTAAAGGTTTCTGATTCCCCAAAGTATATTTCTAGATTTCAATGCTCTATTCTGAATTGCCATTGGGAATCAATTGGCTAACATTAGGAACAAACTGAAAAGGAAACACATTCTACATTTTTTCAGTGTATCACATAAAACAGTAAAATGGAAGGGAAAGTATCAAAATGTGATCTCCTACTGCTGCTGCTAAGTCGCTTCAGTTGTGTCCAACTCTGTGCAACCCCATAGACGGCAGCCCACCAGGCTCCCCCGTCCCTGGGATTCTCCAGGCAAGAGCACTGGAGTGGGTTGCCATTTCGGTTGCCATTTCCTTCTCCAATGCATGAAAGTGAAAAGTGAAAGTGAAGTCGCTCTGTCGTGTGCAGCCCACCAGGCTCCTCCATCCATGGGACTTTCCAGACAAGAGTACTGGAGTGGGTCTCTTACCCACTGGGAAAAACACAATCTCATCACTGAGTAAACAGTTCTTAGTAATTCTTAGAGTTCTATAGGCTCTGTATTGTGTAATAGTTCATTGGAAACTATGTCACTTAAAGTAGATATATGGTTTGGGTGTTGATGGTTAGACAAACAGTGATGGTTTCCTCCACTTTTTCTTTAGATACTGGTCAAACTAGGCCAAAATTAAACTATGATGAATATAGATACGGAAGCATTTTTAGGATGGATTTTCTACAGATTCTCATATGAAAGTAAAAAATCAACACAGTGAGTGTTTAGAGTATTAGAAAAGGCTTGATATGCCTATCTTTATTCATTGCTGTTCAGTCGCTCAGTCGTGTCCAGCTCTTTGTGACCCAATGGACTGCAGCATACCAGGCTTTCCTGTCCTTCACCATCTCCAGGAGTTTACTCAAACTCATGTCCATTGAGTGGGTGATGCCATCCAGCCATCTCATCCTTTGTCGTCCCCATTACCTCCCACCTTCAGTCTTTCCCAGCATTAGGGTCTTTTCCACTGAGTTGGCTCTTTGCATCAGGGGGCCAAAGGACTGGAACTTCAGCTTCAGCATCAGTCCTTCCAGTGAATATTAGGATTGACTGTTTTGATCTCCTTTGAGTTCAAGGGACTCTCAAGAGTCTTTCCACAGTGATTTTGGATCTTTATTCATATATAATCACTAATTTGTATATACTGTTCAGGTTTATATTATTGGAGCTAATCCAATTATATAAGAAGCTATGGATTTAATCTTCTCTACTTGAGTGCATTCAGATTAAGAGATGTTTTTCCTGTCCCCACCATATATACTAATAAAGTATTTATACAACAGCAAGAATTGAAATGGAGCCACATTTTAAGTATTTCTAACCTCTGAATATATAACACAATCATGTTTTTCAGTTGCTACATCATGTCCAACTCTTTGCAACCCCGTGGACTGCAGCCTTCCAGGCTCCTCTGTCCATGGGATTCCCGAGGCAAGAATACTGGAGTTGGTTGCCATTTCCTTCTCCAGGGGATCTCTCCAGCTCAGAGATTGAACCCTTGTCTCCTGCATTGGCAGGCAATTCTTTACCACTGAGCCACCAGGGAAGACCAACATAATTATACTCTCTTTAAAATAAACTTTGAGAGTTCTTTTTTTTTTTTTAACTGCATATAACTATATGACATGAAAGAATGTTGTAATTAACATAAGTAATTTGCTTATGATTAAGTTCAGTT
>SJYX01005029.1:450624-529692 GCA_006410675.1 Oreotragus oreotragus
GCAATCTTGATTCCAGCTTGTGTTTCTTCCAGTCCAGCGTTTCTCATGATGTACTCTGCATATAAGTTAAATAAGCAGGGAGACAATATACAGCCTTGACGTACTCCTTTTCCTATTTGGAACCAGTCTGTTGTTCCATGTCCAGTTCTAACTGTTGCTTCCTGACCTGCATACAGGTTTCTCAAGAGGCAGGTTAGATGATCTGGTATTCCCATCTCTTGAAGAATTTTCCATAGTTTATTGTGATCCACACAGTCAAAGGCTTTGGCATAGTCAATAAAGCAGAAATAGATGTTTTTCTGGAACTCTCTTGCTTTTTCCATGATCCAGCGCATGTTGGCAATTTGATCTCTGGTTCCTCTGCCTTTTCTAAAACTAGCTTGAACATCAGGGAGTTCACAGTTCACATATTGCTGAAGCCTGGCTTGGAGAATTTTGAGCATTACTTTACTAGCGTGTGAGACGAGTGCAACTGTGCAGTAGTTTGAGCATTCTTTGGCACTGCCTTTCTTTGGAATTGGAATGAAAAAACTGACCAGATGAAATTAAACTGATGGCTGAACTTAGTCTGTGACTTAGAAGTTGCCCTTTTCTGAATCAATATTTCAGAAGAGCAGCGTTTTTACTTCCAAAATTGAAAACCTAACCATCTGTTTTCAAAAAAACTAAGGTCAAGACAGAAAAGAATGCATTTTCCTCCACAAATTATTTTTTGAATGAGGATAGAAGTTGTATAAATAGATCCATATTATTGTGTATATCATCCAGAGAACCCATGTGATTATGTGTAGTGTGTATTACTTTTTATTGTTTAGAAATATTTCATTTTATGAATTGTCACCATTTACTTATCCATTAGTTTTTGTTGTTGTTGTTTTTTTTTTTTTTTGAAGACATTCATCACTTACCTTGGGTTAACATCTAAGTGGCACAGAGTATATTTTTTCCAAATTATAGGTGTTCCATTTTATACTCCTAACAGCAAAATATCAGAATTCTGGGCTTCACATCTTCACCAACATCTGGTGTTTTTATTCTCTTTGATTTCACCCATCTAATGGTTATACAGGGGTGGATAACTGACTGAGATTTCATGAATAGCTCCCTGATAATGATGCTGAATACTTTCCCATATGGTTTTGCCAAGCAATGTCTTCTTTTGTGAAGTCTAATCAAGTCTTCTCCCATGTAATTGAGTTGTTTATCTTTTATTACTAAGTAGTAAACGTTGCTTATACATTTTAAGTACAAGTAAGTAAATATCAGACATACGTATTGAGAACAAGCTATCCTACGTGTGATTTTCTTTTTCATTTTATTACCAGCACCTAGACCTCAGTTCAGTTGCTCAGTCATGTCTGACTCTTTGCATCCCCATGGACTGCAGCACGCCTGGCCTCCCTGTCCATGACCAACTCGCGGAGTTTACCCAAACTCATGTCCATTGAGTTGGTGATGCCATCCAACCATCTCATCCTGTGTGGTCCCCTTCTCCTCCTGCCCTCAATCTTTCCCAGCATCAGGATTTTTTCAAATGAGTCAGCTCTTCACATCAGGTGGCCAAAGTATTGGAGTTTTAGCTTCAACATCAGTCCTTCCAATGAACACCCAGGACTGATCTCCTCTAGAATGGACTAGTTGGATATCCTTGTAGTCCAAGGGACTCTTAGCATATTAAAAAGCAGAGACATTACTTTGCCAACAAAGGCCCGTCTAGTCAAGGCTATGGTTTTTCCAGTAGTCATGTATGGATGTGAGAGTTGGACTATAAAGAAAGGTGAGCGCCAAAGAATTGATGCTTTTGAACTGTGGTGTTGGAGAAGACTCTTGAGAGTCGCTTGGACTGCAAGGAGATCCAACCAGTCCATTCTAAAGGAGGCCAGTCCTGAGTGTTCATTGGAAGGACTGATGTTGAANAAAGTTATGACCAACCTAGATAGCATATTAAAAAGCAGAGACATTACTTTGCCAACAAAGGTCCGTCTAGTCAAGGCTATGGTTTTTCCAGTAGTCATGTATGGATGTGAGAGTTGGACTATAAAGAAAGGTGAGCGCCAAAGAATTGATGCTTTTGAACTGTGGTGTTGGAGAAGACTCTTGAGAGTCGCTTGGACTGCAAGGAGATCCAACCAGTCCATTCTAAAGGAGGCCAGTCCTGAGTGTTCATTGGAAGGACTGATGTTGAAGCTGAAACTCCAATACTTTGTCCACCTGATGTGAAGAATTGACTCATTTGAAAAGACCCTGTTGCTGGGAAAGATTGAAGGCAGGAGGAGAAGGGGATGACAGAGGATGAGATGGTTGGATGGCATCACCAACTCAATGGACATCAGTTTGAGTAGACTCCGGGAGTTGGTGATGGACAGGGAGGCCAGGTGTGCTGCAGTCCGTGGGGTTGCAAAGAGTCAGACACGTCTGAATGAACTGAACTGGCTGAACCAGTATCTTTTGATAACTAGAAGTTGACTTTTTATTGTGAGGCAGTTCAATTTATCAATTTTTATTTTGTGTTCTTTCCCTACAAAAATCTCTACCTAACCCAAGGTCGCTAAAATATTGTCTCATGTTTATTCTAGAAACTGGTAATTTTAGCTTTGACATTTGGTTATTTCTGGTGTCCATTCATTCTTTTTTATATATTTATTTCATCATTTCAGCATCAATTTTAAAAATTCTAATTACTTTAAAAAAATTTATTGGAGTATCGTTGCTTCACAATGTGATGTTAGTTTCTGTTGTAGCACAGTGAATCAGCTATATACACATATCTCCTCTTTTTTGGATTTCCTTCCCATTTAGGTCACCAAAGAGCATTGAGTAGAGTTTCCTGTGCTGCACAGTAGGTTCTCATTAGTTGTCTATTTTATACATAGTGCAGATGTTCAAGCTGGGTTTAGAAAAGGCAGAGGAACCAGAGATCAAATTGCCAACATCCACTGGATCATAGAAAAAGCAAGAGAGTTCCATAAAAACATCTATTTCTACTTTATTTATGCCAAAGCCTTTGACTGTGTGGATCACAAGAAACTGTGGAAAGTACTTAAAGAGATGGGAATACCAGACCACCTGACCTGCCTCCTGAGAAATCTGTATTTAGGTCAAGAAACAACATTAGAACTGGACATGGAACAACAGACTGATTCCATATCGGGAAAGGAGTACGTCAAGGCTGTACATTGTCACCCTGCTTATTTAACTTCTATGCAGAGTACATCATGTGAAATGCCAGGCTGGATGAAGCACAAGCTAGAATCAAAATTGCTGGGAGAAATGTCAGTAACCTCAGATATGCAGATGACACCACCCTTACAACAGGAAGCAAAGAACTAAAGAGCCTCTTGATGAAAGTGAAAGAAGAGACGTAAAAAAGTTGGCTTAAAACTCACCATTCAGAAAACTAAGATCATGGCATGTGGTCCCATCACTTCATGGCAAATAGATGGGGAAACAATAGAAACAGTGAGAGACTTTATTTTTTGGGTTCCAAAATCACCGCAGATGGTGACTGCAGCCATGAAATTAAAAGATACTTGCTCTGTGGAAGAAAAGCTATGACCAACCTAGACAGCATATTAAAAAGTAGAGACATTACTTTGCCAACAAAGGTCCATCTTGTCAAAGCTATGGTTTTTCCACTAGTCACATACGTATATTAGAGTTGTACTATAAAGAAAGCTGAGCACCAAAGAACTGATGCTTTTGAACTGTGTTGTTAAAGAAGACTCTTGAGAGTCCCTTGGACTGCAAGGAGAACCAGTTACTCCTAAAGGAAATCAGTCCTCAATATTCATCAGAAGGACTGATGCTGAAGCTGAAGCTCCAATCCTTTGGCCACGTAATGCGAAGAACTGACTCATTTCAAAAGACCCTGATACTGGGAAAGACTGAAGGTGGGAGGAGAAAGGGATGACAAAGGATGAGATGGTTGGATGGCATCACCAACCGGATGGACCTGAGTTTGAGTAAGCTCCGGGAATTGGTAACGGACAGGGAAGCCTGGCATGCTGCAGTCCTTGGGGTCACAGAGTCAGACATGACTGAGTGACTGAACTGAACTGTAAGCAACATTTATTAAAAGGCTTGTCTTGATGACCAACTATACCTGTGGGAACTCTCTTCATTTTTGTTTTTTTATATACTTTTATATAAACATCTTTTCATATTCTATCATATTGTGTCACTGTAAAATAATGGAGCATAAGTTTTTGATACCCAAAAAGTGAGGAACAATGTTCCCTTTGTGAACACACAAAGTTCTTCAGTTGGCAAATTTAGGCAAAAACACAAGCACACATGCTGCCATTAGCTACTTTGGCATCTTTTAGCACTCTTGCAATGTTTCAGTATAATCTAGGATAGTAGGACGTGTGCGATAAATGTTTGCAATTTCTTCTGCAGTTTCTCTATGTGGGTGTCTAAAATGTATCTATAAAAGCCTCATTGAATGATTTTCCTCATCTGAAGAATTATTATACATATATATTTATATACTGAACATCTACATATTACTTTTACAAAACAAGGAAAAACACTGGGAAACTTCATCACTATTTCTTCTCATTTGTAAAGAAGCTCTCTCTAAATATAAAATCATAGCAAATTGGCTTTAAAGTGAAAATGAATACTAGCAGATAATTACAGCAGTCAAAGGATTTCTCATAATATTTACAGCTTATAAAATGATATATCTTTAGCCATTTGTGGTCAAATATAATTCCATGAAACATAGGCTCTGTGAGATGTGTTGTGAACTTTTTGGAGAAAAGCTCTAGGATCAGGGACTTCCTGGTGGTCCAGTGGTTAGGATCGGGGACTCCCTGGTGGCCCAGTGGTTAAGAATCCAGCTTCCAATGCAGAGGGCACAGGTTCAGTCTCTGGCTGGGGAACTAAGATCCCACGTGACGCAGGTCAACTAAGCCGACACTCCACACCCAGAGTGAAGCTCCCGCACCGCAACGAAACATCCCTTGTGTTGCAACTAAGAGCAGATGTAGCCAAATAAATAAGTAAATATTTTTGTAAACGTTCTAGTATCAATTAAAATTTTCAAACATATGGGGTGGAGACAGTTCAGGAATGTCCTTACTGTAGCAGTTACCTTTGCCTTTAGCAAACTGATGGTCGCTGTGTATTTCTAAAGAGAATAGAGTAAACCACCCAGAGACGGCAAGAACTACAGAGCAAGCCCAGTGACAAGTCAAATTCAGAAAGACACGTGCTTCTAAACACTTTTTTAGCCCTACAAGATCTTTTTTTCTTTGTTGATTGCAATAAGAGATATAGCGTCAATGAAAAAAAAAAAGTCATGCAGGAGAGCTATTTGAGATAAGAGAGCAGGGTGAGAAGGGGAGAAGAACACAGAAAGCCAAACACATTTGTAACATTAAAATCTCTAAGGAGAGAAGAAGAAAGGGCAGACTCACAAGGGGGCAGAAATCAGTCTCATCAGTGATTTCGAATAAAAATGACAATAATTTCAAAAATGCAGACGAAATGAACAAAGACAAAATTATTGGCAGATGATGCTGGCTGTAGGTCTATCCGATCTACAAATCATGGGCCTTCTTAGGAAGAATCAAGCATAACAGTATGAAAGTGATACTGAAAAGTCATTTACAAAAGCATTCTGAACCCAAAATCAGGTCTACGAATCCTGAAATTTTGAAATTTGAATCCTATTTGAAATCATGAACCCAAAATCAAGCTATGAATGATTTACCATGCTCCAGGGAAAGAATGCAATTGAAAGAGATTCACATAATGATAGAAATTAAATATACAGATGGCAAATAAATGTGGATCACCTACAAAGGATCATATTTATTATAATTAAAATACCAGAAGGAAATGGAACACTCAGATAAAATGTTATCACTCAAAATAAAGATTTCTAAAGGGAACGTGATGTTAAGGTTTGGGGGAAACAGAAAAATAATTTTAGATATTCAAGGTAAACTACACAGAGAAAATTCTTTTAAGAACAGAGAAATGTAAATAAAAGGTATCAAAAACACAGGAAAAGTTGAAAATAGGACCAATTATAAGCATTGTAATCACTACTTACAGTAGTTGGGTTTAATAACTATTATAAATAGGGNTCTTTTAAGAACAGAGAAATGTAAATAAAAGGTATCAAAAACACAGGAAAAGTTGAAAATAGGACCAATTATAAGCATTGTAATCACTACTTACAGTAGTTGGGTTTAATAACTATTATAAATAGGGTTAAACAGATCAATGATAATGTGAAAAATACTATTTGAAACAAAAGCACTATGAAATAGTCATAATAATTTAATTTTATTTAATGAATTCTTAAAATCTAAAGTTATAATAATTTCCAATGAGTAAAGATGAGAGGAAATGAAATGAAGATAATCTTTCATGAAAGACAAATGACATCATTCAACTAAAGACCTTGATAATTACAAAAATTTATACTGACAATGTTTTTAAAATATTATAAGATGATCAGAGACATAAAAAGAGATATATTTATTTGCAAAGCATTGGAGATTAAAACCTATACAATGTGTTTCATACTGGCATTGAAACAAAATTCAGAAAATAAAAAATGGCATGAAAAAGGATGAAAGAAGTTGGCAGGAGTAAAACCAAATATATCAGGATAATAAACTCAAATAGTTTAATCCCGACCCTCTTAAAAGATTCACAGATTCAATAAAAAATTTTTTTTAATCAAATATTCAAATATGTGATGCCCATAAAAGATAAATCTGACTCAAGAAAATGAATAAAAGTAAAACTGTTGGTAAAGATTTATCGAGCGTATAGTATGAAGAAACAGTAGCGTAAATTTCAGACCTAGCAGAATCTAATATAAAAAAACTAAACAAACGATGTCATATGAGCTTGTTCTTTTATAATTTGAATGTTAATCAATACATAAAGTCATGAATTTTTTGTCCATGTCATATCTCATCAATACATATGATATAAAAAACTACTAGAAACAAAATGTGAAATTGATTATTGTTATGGGAAATTTAATACTCTCCTTTCTACCATCTAGGGAAGAGAATGGCAGCCAATTCCACCATTCTTATCTGGAGAATCCCCTGGACAGTGGAGCCTGGCAGGTACAGACCATGCGGTCACAAAGAGTTGGACACCACTGAGTGATCAACACTTTTCCACCCTGGATAGATCAAATCTAAACAGGATCACTTAGGATCTGGACAAAATCATTACTAGGGCTAATTTCTTTAAACTACCCAAAGGAGTTCCCTGATAGTTCAGTTGTTAAAGAATTGGCCTGCCATGCAGGAGACCTCAGTTCGATTCTTGGGTGGGAAAATCCCCTGGAGAAGGGATAGGCTACCCACTCCAGTGTTCTTGAGCTTCCCTTGTGGTGCAGCTGGTAAAGAATTCACATGCAATTCAGAAGACCTGGGTTCAGTCCCTGAGTTGGGAAGATCCCCTGGAGAAGGGAAAGCTACCCATTCCAGTATTCTGGCTTGGAGAATTGCATGGACTGTATAGTGCATGGGGTTGCAAAGAGTCGGATGTGACTTTCACTTTCACCCATAGAACATTTACCAAAATTGACTTTATACATCACATGCATGTGTGTATATGCTTGATCATGACCGATCCTTTCAGACCCCATGAACTAGAGCCCACCAGACTCCTCTGTCCATGGAATTTTCTAGGCAAGAATACTGGAGTGGATTGCCATTTCCTCTTACAGAGGATCTTCCGACCCAGGGATCGAACCCAGGTTTCCTGACTGTATCTCCTACACTGGCAGGTGGATTCTTTACCACGTGAGCCACCTGGGAAGCCTCCACATGACATACTAGATCACATAAAAATCACTCAAATATTCTAAAACATGATTTCTTTATTTATGTTATATGATCACAATGCCATAAAGCTAGAAAGAAATAAAATCCCCAGGAAAAAAAGATAAGTGAAAGTGAAATTCTTCAATGCAGACTACACTTTGAAAAGCAGTGAAAATGAAAGTAAACCATAAAACCTATTACAGAAATTAGTGAAACAGAAAACTGCACAATTAATCCTCATTTAATCCTAACAAGAGTCTTATCTTTACTTGCAGACAAGATAAAGGCGAATCAGAAAGGTTACATGACCTCTGGTTATGCAACAGCATCAAAGTGTCCAAACCAGGACTTCAATTCAGATCTTGTCTTCTATTTCAGGTAAATTTTCAAGATACCCCATTGGTCCTCTGTTGAGTAAACTAAGATCATAATCAAAAAGTATTTAATTAGCCAATCTCTTGGTTCTAAGACTTTTTCAGTTTTTTGAAATTAGGATGAATCTTGAAATGATTTCTTTAAAAAATGATGTACTTTCATTGCCTGAGGAGAGGCAAATTAACAACACAAGAAAATATCTGATTAGCTTTTCTCCACAATTGAATTAACTTTAATAAGAATGTGTGCAGCTGGATTTTAATTTAAATTCAAATCCTTCATTTGTATTTTAAAAAAACCTTTACAAAGCACTGAAATACAAGAAAGCCATTGTGTGTGCAATAAAAAGAGACTTCCACAAGAAAAAGCAAAAATCAAGGCATTTAAAAATTGCTAGGTTTCCTGCAGTANATTTTAATTTAAATTCAAATCCTTCATTTGTATTTTAAAAAAACCTTTACAAAGCACTGAAATACAAGAAAGCCATTGTGTGTGCAATAAAAAGAGACTTCCACAAGAAAAAGCAAAAATCAAGGCATTTAAAAATTGCTAGGTTTCCTGCAGTAGATGGTACTTTTAAAAACTAGGTGAAAGAGATGTGACTGATTCTTTAGAAGGCCCATCATTCATGTACAAAGGCCAATCAGTGATTAACGTTTAAGGTCAGCTGCTTGTCTTGATGAAAGTTGTTATTCACTTACAATTCCTTTTTAAAACACTGAAATGCCCACAAATCTGTTATTCTTTTTGCACCATGAAATTACAGTGCCATTTTCAAAATGCTTCACAGATCCAGGATTATGGGAAAGGCTCTGAACATTTATGGGTTGTAATGATGCCTATTTTAAAACAGCAAAAGAAATTATGAAGAATTTGCAGGCACTATTTATGAAAAAGACTTAGATTTGTTATGGATAATAAAATTAATAAATATTTGCTAATTTTAATTTTTTCTCAATGCGGGCATTTTATATAACATTTCTACTCCCAACACTGTTATTTACTTACTGCCAATCACTGGTCTGTGGGGTCGCCAACAGTCAAACACATCTTGGCGACTGAACAGTAGCAACAAAATCATTGGTCTGCTTCATCACTGAATGTCTTAAATCTAGGAAACAGGCTCTGCTAGTTATATCAGGATATAAGCACTTTTTTCTGGACCCATCATTATCCCTTTCTACAGAGCTGTCAAGAGAAAAGAAATGGACATTCATCCACTGCTACCTGTTTCTGAAGTTTCAATTTGTGGTTATTTCACTGAACACACCAACTCAAATTTATTCCATTAGGATAGGGAGATTAAAGCTGACAGAAGCTTTAATCATCACAGAGCCTGAAATATCAGTTTCATTTCTACTGAGTGTTCAAATAATTAAAGTTAACAACAAATATAATATTATGAAAAATGATGAAAATAATTAGGCTTCTCTTTCAGGAGGTGCATATATCACTTTTAGTTTCCGATTTTTAAATGTTACTTCTAGAGTCTGTTCAAAATACTGAATTGAAATACTACCCCATGAAGAAAAACCAATTAAAGTATATTTCCTGGCCTCGTCAATAATTAACACAATCTTTCAAAATAAAAGAAGGAACTTCCTTCTTAAACCTTAATTTGTCAAATGCTTAAATATCAACCTTCCTTTGTTGCATGTTGAGAAAGCATTTCAGACTGTAAAGGTTAAGTACATTACTAGTGTATTTAACTTACAGATTTCAATTTCCTCTACAAATTTACCATCCAGCTTGGAAGGGGCCTAGCACACCTTAGTCATTAATTTGTCTCCATCAGGGCCGAAAGGCATGCCCTCATAATAACCCGATAAATGTGCTTCCAGTGGGCAGAAGTACAGTGCCAAGACATGAAGTAGAATGATCCAGAATTAAAAGATGTGGTGCTAGGAGAGGAAAGGATTTTAAAAACATGCATGGATCCCTCAATAAGTCTTTCTGAATTTATTATCATTATTTTCTTTTAGGATTTCATAGGGATATTTCCCGGGGCACTCTGTTCATCGTCACTGAAACCAGAGGAATCGTTTTCCCACTGTGCTAAGAGAAAAGTCTCAACATTGAGACATTGCTATAATTTTTCACAAGTTCTCCAAAGCAGGCATCATCACTCACCCTGACACCCTCTCTAAACCCTTCCTCTCCAAAACAGAAGCAAAACAGGTTGGCAGACCTGTAACAAAGGAACAGTGCAGCTCTTATTAATCCTGCTGGTGAATATCAGTCATCCAGGGATGGTGTTAACAATGCAGATTCTGATTAAGTAGGTCTGGGGTGGGGTCTGAAATTCTACCTTTCTGATGAGTTCCCAGATGATGTGATGCTGCTACTGTGGATACAGGGACCACACTTTGAACAGTAAAGGCACCTTGTACCTTGTTGAGACTGGGCATTGGCATTCAACTCAACTGAGGCAAATCCGCCCATTATTCAGTGATGAGATCCTTCACGAGTCATTGCCCTGAGTGCAGTTTCTTCCTGGGTAGAGTGAGAACATCTACTGAGTATTTTTTAAAGCATTATACGATTCATGATGAATTTATGTGATGCCCTTAGAACAGAAGCAAGTGCTCAGGAAAAGCTAATGTTTACTGTGACAGGATATGGACTTCCCAGGTGGTGCCTGTTGTAAAAACAACAAACTCACCTGCCAATGGAGGAGACACAAGAGATGAGGGTTGGATCCCTGGGTCCAGAAGTTTCCCTGGAGGAGGGCACGGCAACCCACTCCAGTATTCTTGCCTGGAGAATCCCATGGACAGAGGAGTCTGGAGGACTAACAATCCATCCATAGTGTCACAAAGAGTCAGACATGACTGAGCATATGGATAGGATACAAATACAAATACAGAGTGGGGCCAGATGAACTTTTTTTTGGTTTTGTACAAGATAAAAAGCTTTAGTTGCAAACATTCTATTCCTTTGTGAAGCTCGCTCAGTCGTGTCCGACTCTTTGTGACCCCGTGGACTGTAGCCTACCATGCTCCTCCGTCCGTGGGATTCTCCAGGCAAGAGTACTGGAGTGGGTTGCCATTTCCTTCTCCAGGGGATCTTCCCAACCCAGGGATCGAACCCTGGTCTCCCACATTGTAGGCAGACACTTTACCAAAAATATACAAAGAAAAGGATTTTGATGAAAGAGGATAAAAATCACAGGAGGCAAAGGTAAGTTCTCATAAAATCAAGGAAAACTGGTGACGTTCAGAAAATAAAAACCAGTTATTAACAGTTACAAAAGGATCAAGGCAAATAGACTGCAAGGGAACAAACCACATCAAATTTCTCTTGAACCACCTACCGAGTGGCTTCTGTCCTGTAAGTTAATAGCCAGCTCAGACATTTCAAGTTGGGGAGAATATTATTTCTGTCCACTTCACACAATGATGAAGTCCTTTGTTTAATAAATACAAGATCAGAGAAAGGGACTGTCTCCATTCAAAGAACACAGTTATAGAGCCATCTAGTCCCTATAGGTAACCCTCAAGCTATAGATAAAACAGAGTCATCCCCGAAATCAAATGAGATCTGTCATCTCAGAGGTCACTTCCCAGCTGAATTTTCATCATCAAAGCACAGATGAAGTCTTAACTGGTAGGAACAGAACTAATTTAGAATTTGAGAAGAGGCATAAGCCAACATTCTACCTATTTATAAGGAAGTGGTTCTCCCAATCCTGCACCAGGACTGTGTACTAAAGCAGTCTGCACACTGCAGGCTATTGTCACCTTCTGTCACTTTGTGACATCAGCCCTCCATCAGACATGATGATTAAAATCTACAACCTTTCATTTGGTAAAACAGGAAAGGTAATCAGGAGAGCTGCAATTGTGTCATCGAAAAAAACATCTCTGGCTTCAAAAAATAAGTAGGCTGCCTCAGCCTCTCCATTTATCTCTCAGCAGGGGGCCATTATGGGTGACAACGTTCTGTCCTGGAAGCATTATATCTCTGAATAATTACCTGCCTCTACTCTCTCTGCACTTATGTAGCGGCAGCTCTTTTAATCTGGTATATGGCAGGATTCACAGATTGCACCTTATTACGATAAAAAATGCCTTTGCCACCCTCTACAAAAAAAAAAGAGAGTAACTGTTAGCCACGTCATGAACCAGGCTGCAGTTCAGTTCATTTGCAGCCTGCTGACGGGGAGGGTTCCTCGCGTCTCTTTCTGAGTAACTTATCAACAAAAGAGTCTGCGGGTGGCTCCGGCTGATTGCAGCGCCCAGGATTTGAAGGGAGGCCAAATCCTTGATGCTGGACCCTCCTGTCTAACTCTCAGGAAAGTCATAGATTTAAGAAAAATAAAATGCAGAGCGGTTCAAGCCTCATGGCAGCACTGGACACAGTTATTCTTTTGATTTTATTCTTCCTCAACAGTTGGGTTTCAGTCTGTGACCAACCCTAGGTGTGTCTACAATCCTGAGCTCTCCATCCACAGACGCTTCTTTTTCCTTTTGGAGTGACAGTTTATTTTTAAACCATTTCAGGTGAACACTTAAAGGCTCTGAGCAGGGAAAATGAAATGCATTGTAGTTGTTAGAGCATAGATTGTAAATGTTTGCCTAAACTGGAGATAAATTCGGGAAGAAACAGTGTTTGCTTTCACTAAAGCAAAGGTCTTCACGTTTGAACAGGAATAGCAAGAAACCAGCAGAAACATTTTTTTCCAAATGAAATTATTAATAGATCCTTACTAAATAATACATATGTAAGTGAAATTTACCTGGAAGAAGCAAGAGACAGGGGTAATGGAAAAGCAACAAATCCAGATTTTTCTCTCTCTAAAGTAACCTTTCTAGGATCCCTCCAGGATATCTCCAGAATACCTCTAGGAACCCTGGGGGCTCTGGGTCACCCTGTACCCATGACTGCTCTGAATGAATACAAGACCCTGTATATATTGCTATTTTCAATAGACTGCAGAGGGACATGTTTAATCAGCCTAATGGAATATTTATTAAATTGGTTACTTTAATTGTTTTATTCAATAAGGTATTTTGAATGAGATTTAAAACAGACTCAAAAGGCTATCGTATATATGCAAAAAAGTAAGATTTCATTCCTTTAAGATGTTCTACATTCTTAAGCTGGAGCAGCTGCTATGGAAAACAGTATGGTGGTTCTTCAAAGAATTAAAAACAGAATTACCATGTGCTGTGCTGTGCTAAGTTGCTTCAGCCGTATCTGACTCTGCGACCTTATGGACTGTAGCCTGCAGGCTCCTCTGTCCATGGGATTCACAGACAAGGATACTGGAGTGGGTTGCCATGGGCATCTTCCCGACTAAGGGATCAAACTCGCATCTCTTACATCTCCTGCATTGGCAGGCTGATTCTTTACCACCAGCGCCATCTGGGAAGCCCAGAATTACCAGTGAGCCATGAATCCCACTCCTGGGCACATATCCAGAGAAAGCAATAATTCAAAAAGATACAAGCACCTTTATGGTCATAGCAGCGCTATTTACAAGAGCCATGACACAGAAGCAACCTAAATGTCCATCAACAGATAATGGATAAGGAAGATGTGGTGTATATGCACAGTGGACTACTACTCAGCCATAAGAAAGAATGAAACCATGCCACTTGCAGCAACATGCATGGAAGTAGAGATCACATATTAAGTGAAGCCAGTGAGAAAGAGAAAGACAAATACTATATGATATCATTTACCTGTGGAACCTAAAATGTGTCACAAATGAACCTACCTATGAAACAGAAACAGATTCACAAAGAGAACAGACTTACGGTTGCCAAGGGAAAGGAGAGGCGAAGGCATGGAGGAGGAGGTTGGGGTTAGTAGATGTAAGCCGTTATACATAGAATGGATAAACATCAGTTCTGATTGTATAGCACAGGGAACTATATTCAGTACCCTCTGATAAACCATAATGGAAGAAAATATTTTAAAAGAAAAAAATAAATATATAAAAATTGTGTGAATATATATTATATATATAACAATCATTTTGCTGTATAGCAGAAATTAATACAAGAGTGTAAATCAACTATTCTTCAATAAAAATAAATAAGTAAAACTTTCTACATGCAGATTATTCAGTAGACTACCTGATGATCTCCTCCAACATGAAGGAGAAAGTTCTCACGTCAGTTGTCCATTTTACAATCTCGTCTTGCAATGTGAAGGTTAAGTGTGATTGCAATGATTTTCCTTACAGCTTTGAAACTGCAATGACTCACAGCTAAACTCATTACCCGTCCTCAGATAAAAATCAACTGGAGACCTGAGTTTTATAATTTTATAGGATCCTCTAGTCAGGAATCTATATGGAAACCATATAGAAGAGAGCAACTAAATGCACTTACATTCCTTTTTAAAAATAATGACACAGTGTTTCTGCATGTGGAATGAGAAATAAAATAGAATTCTGCATTAGGTATTTGGACAGAAATAAGAAAACAATTTCAGTACAAGAAAATATGAGATAATTCATTTAACAAACTTTTTAGACTTTTAGAAAAAAACAGTAGGTATTCTTCATCCTAGAAGAGGATTACTATACTGGACATGGAACAACAGACTGGTTCCAAATACGAAAAGGAGTACGTCAAGGCTGTCTATTGTCACCCTGCTTATTTAACTTCTATGCAGAGTACATCATGATGTTATTGTATCAATTTTTAGTTTTCTTCAAATTTATGATGAGTTATTTTTAATAGAAAAGATTAAAATGTACAAGTTAAATGCAGAATAAAATCCATATTAATAATGTTAATCACAATGACAGAAATTACCTATTACTAATGAACTCACATTTTGTTCATCTGTCTGCAAAACAGAATCTACTCTGTTAGAGAAAAGAGCATAAATAATGGAAAATTCCCATATTATTGCTAATTGACCTTAGAATTAAGTCACAGGTACAGGAAAATATATACACACACACACACCTCATTCTAGATTCAGTTTTTCTTTTCCCTTTTAGATCAGTGTCAGGAATATAGAACTAAATCCATGGAAGAAAGCCCTGTATTCACTGAAATAAAGATTTTCCACTCATATCCACCCTGTCTTCAATCCATTAAAACATTTCCTCCCATTTCTTCTTGTTCTATCTCTTTGCTCCAACCAGCCCAGGCCCTTGACCCAAGGGCGCCCATCTTCACTTAAATCTGTGCTGCCTCCTGCTGATTTCCTTGTCTGATCCAGGCTTTAGGGATAATCCGCCAAACTTTTCCACTTCCTGATTTCAATGATCCCCTCTATCCCTAATTTGTCATGGCCAACAGTTTCAGATAAAATCTGCTTTTTTAACCCCAGAGAAGTCATTGAGGGTAAAAAAGTTTTGAAAAAAGCTTTCTTTTTGTATTATCTTCACATCAACACGTTGAGACTCTGAAAATCTCCAGTCTCCAAAGTCTTGTGAAGAGATGGACAAGAGCATTTTAAAGGTAGAATAAAGGCTCTAGAGTGTGGGAACATTTTTCAACGAGTAGGCACAGCTCATTTTAGGCTTAGCTTCAATCTGGCCTCCATCAGCTTCCTTATCTCTTTTCAAGTGTGGTGAAATATAGTCAGAAGGGTTGTAACTCTGTATTTCTATTATCTAAAAATCTAGCTTTTTGTGAACTGTGAAACCAAGACTCCAAGTCACGGTTATATTTTGCTGGAAGATCTTGAGGTCTATAAGGGGTTCAGGTGAGAAATGGCAACCTGAATGAAAAAGAAACAAAAAATGGCAATATTGAGCCTTCAGGCCAGAGATCAAGTCCTAACAGTGAACGTATTCCGTAAGGCCCAACCCTCATTTGCAAACTTTGGAAAGCTGGGAAGAAAGAAGTCTTGATATTTATATACAGAGTCATTTATAGCCAAATTATAAAAATTGTAACTCTATCGTACTCTGGATTTTGTGATGTTTGTGGTGTCTGTCTGCTTTAAAAAAGTATGTTGGACTTCCCTGGTGATGCAATGGTTAAGAATATACCTGCCAGTGCTGAGGACATGGGTTCAATCCCTGGTCCAGGAAGATTTCACAAGCCCGGGGGCAACTGGGCCTGTGTGCCACAACCACGAGGTCTGGACCCCGTGAGCCGGTGCTCCTCAGTAAGAGGGGCCCCAGCAACGAGAAGCCCGCGCGCTGCAGCTGGAGTGCACCCTGCTGGTCACAGTCAGAGAGAGGCTGCGCGCGGCAGCGGAGAGCCAGCGCGGCCGAAAGCGGGCGCGATCAGCAAGATGGGAGCAAGCATGCTGCTTTCCCTTTTCAGCCTGAATAGAAACTCACCTCAACTAATTTTGTACCTGCAATTTTAAATTCATTTTATTAAAAGAGACTCCCAAAATGTAGGCCCAGGAAAACTTAGATCTACTTGCTTACTCCAGATAACGATGCACATCCAGTATTAAAATGTCAGAATCGGAAAAAAATTCAGACCGTAATATGAAAATCATATAATTGTGTTCACGGGCCATTTAAGTAGAAAAATGGATTAAATGAGGAAACAAAGATGAATGTTACATGTGGTCAAAATTTCTTAATACAGTATACAGCCATTAAAAACAGCATATCCAGACTACATTACAAAGTGGGATAAACTGTAAGATCTCATATAATTGCAAAAAGCAGGATATAAAGTTGTGTTTATTATTTATTTTTATTTATTTTTTTTTACTTTATTTTACTTTACAGTACTGTATTGGTTTTGGCATACATTGACATGAATCCACCAAAACTAATTTCCATTATTTTGAAATGATGCAAAGGAAAATCAACATGGAAATTATACACTAGTCAGCTTTTTAGGTTTATGCTGGTAGGTGAAGTACTAGCAGTAAAAGAAATAACTTCTAAGTGTTATTCTTTTACAGATTCTAAAATTCTAAAAAAATTCCTGGGCCTACATAAGTCACTCAGAAAAAGATTCTGATTTATTGATTTATATCCTAGTGACTATGCCAAAGCGTATTTCCCTGTGGCACTGTACTAGTTTCTTTCTTTCTTTTAAGATTTTTTTGATGTCTACCTCTTCCCCGGTGGCTCAGATTGGTAAAGCATCTGCCTGTAATGCAGGAGACCTGGCTTCAATCCCTGAGTTGGGAGTTTACCCTAGAGAAGGAAATGGCAACACATTCCAGTGTTCTTGCCTGGAGAATTCCACGACAGAGGAGCCTGGCGGGCTGCAGTCCGTGGAGTCTCAAAGAGTCAGACACAACTGAGTGGCTAACACAACACCATTTTAAAACTCTTTACTGAATTTGTTGCAGTGTTGCTTCTGCTGTTTATGTTTTACTTTCTGGCCACCAGGCATGTGGGATTTTAGCTCCCTGATGACCAGGGATTGAACCCACACCCTTGAATTGGGAGTACGAAGTCTTAACCATTGGGCCCACCAGGGAGGTCCCTGTACTAATTTTCTATTGCTGCTACAACAAATTTCCACAAACTCTGTGGCTAAACATGACACAAAATGTACTACGTTATAGTTCCAGGGATGAGAAGTCTAAATGGATTTCACAGACAGAGGAGCCTGGTGGGCTGAGGTCCATGGGGTCCCAAAGAGTCGGACACAACTGAGTGACTTCCCTTTCACTTTTCACTCTCATGCATTGGAGGAGGAAATGGCAACCCACTCCAGTGTTCTTGCCTGGAGAATCCCTGGGACGGGGGAGCCTGGTGGGCTGCTGTCTCTGGGGCTGCACAGAGTCAGACATGACTGAAGTGCCTCAGCAGCAGCAGCAGGCTAAAATAAAGGTGTCAGTACAACTGAGTCCTCTGGGAACTCTACAGTCAAATAATCCCTTGCCTTTTCAAATTTCAGGAGGCCAATCACATTCCTTGGCTCTGGGTCCCATTCCTCCATCGTCCAAGTCAACAACGAGAAGTCAATCCCTACATCATTTCCTTCTGATTCTGTCTTCTGTCTCCTCTTCCCCTTGTGAGAACCCTTGTAAATTACACTGGGCCAACCCAGATGATTCACGACACTCTCATGACTGTGTGTACACGTGTCTGCTCAGCCACTCAACTGTGTCCAGCTCTTTGTGACACCCTGGACTGTAGCCCACCAGTCTTCTCTGTCCATGGGGTTTCCCAGGCAAGAATCCTGCAGTGGGCTGCCGTTTCCTTCTTGAGTATCTGCCTGACTCAGGGATCAAACCTGGGTCTCCTGCAACTCCCGCTTTGGCAAGAGGGTTCTTTACCGCTGCACCACCTGAGAAGCCCCATTAGCAATCTTATTCATGTGCAACTTTTCCCTCCTTCCCACATAATCTGGCATAATCACAGGTCCTAGGGATCAAGACATGACTATCTCTGGGGATCATTATTCTCTTTCCACAGTTATTCATGGATTGCCTAATCAGGTCATGGTGTTCTTATACTATGAATCTGAAAAATATGCTACATATCAATCTTGCTATGGGAAGATGGCGCTACATGTAATCAAAGATTCTCAAGATCAGTACAACTTGAAATGTGGTTGTAGCCAGTAAACATTGTTTCATTTGCCCAGAAGGGCTCTTTGAAATCTTTTTTTTTTCCAATCGCACCATGGGGCCTGTGGGATTTTAGTTCCCCAACCAGGAATGGAGCCCTCAGAGTCTTAGCCACTAGACTGTCAGTGAAATCCTTCTTTGAAGTCTTAAACTGTTACTTATCACCACCCTGGCACTGCTCCTGGGGTGAGCCAAGTTCAATACTCCCTCAGTTCTCTTTGGACATACGTGTATGCTCAGTTGCATCCAGCTCTTTGCAACCCCAAGGACTGTAGCCCATCAGGCTCCTCTGTGCCTGGAATTTTCCAGGCAAGAGTACTGGAGTGGATTGCCATTTCCTACTCCGAGGGATCTTTCTGACCCAGGGATGGAACCCTCGTCTCTGTGTCTCCTGCATTGGCCGGTGGATTTGTTATCACTGGCACCAGCTGGGAAGCTCTTGGACGTAAGAACTGGTTCAAAATTGATCATGGTTCCAAGTTAAGGTGACGCACCAGCTATTGTTTCTGCCTTGAGCTGCAGGGGAGTTTTCTCCACGCCCTCGTCTTCCTTTGTGAGGGCACAGAAAAATATAACCTTAGGTGATGCTAGAACCCATGACCCTTCTGCATGGAGAATAATTCATCTACAGCAGGCAAGATTAAGATCAAAATTCTAACACAGTAGAAATGTATGTGCTGGGGGCAGCTTCATGTGTTCACATGCTTGCATCCATGTATGTAAGTGTGTGTGTGTGTGTGTGTGTGTGTGTGTGAGCACACGCCTGCATATAAGAAAGAGAGAGATACATGTAAAGGGTTTTCCACTAGTTCTAAAGCTCATCCTCACGCCTGTCCTTCTAGGTTACGTAAGCACATAACTGCTTTGTTTCTGGTTGAACCAGGATTCTACCATCTACATCCAAAAGACTCAATTAACATGGATGTTGTATAATATTGCTATACCCTTAGCACTGTAACTAATGGCAAAGGAATGAAATACACAATCAAGAAAGCTAGACATTTTCAGGACATAAGATCCAAACAACTTGTAATATGTCCCAAACTGGGGATTGCTCTTCAATGTGATCCAGCAGCAGTAATATCATACCTTTTTGTTACTGAGAGTCTGTGATTTAGAGTAAGCATCAACCATGTCTTAGGAACACTTCTGCATATTTATCGCCTACACTGAACAAATAAAAGGCATTACTCTCACTCACAGCATTCCTCTCAGTCTAGTTTATGCCGTGGTGTCATTTCTATGATTCTGGATTGAACCAGAATCTAGCACCAACATCAAAGTTGAAATAACAGCCACGCAAATCATTCCATTAAGGTAACCATTAAGAAGAGTCTGCTTGTCACTTTATACTGCCAACGGAATTAATTGCATTGAATAAAGAAATGAACACATGTATGGATACATGTATGATAAACGGTTTCAAGCCCAGGAAGGTAGAGCTTGGTTCATTCAAGATTAATAATCACAGAAGTTATTGCTGCTTCATGACCTATTTGTCTATCTATTTTACTATTTCCTCAGGTTATGTGCTCTGTCACACTGCTTGGAATTTTCTTTGATAATTTATCCCTGTCCCTCATAATTCCTGGACTCATATGGACAATAACTAGCTAAAGTTAAAACAATAATAACATGAACTGAATGTTGATTGGAAAGAAGTTTATAGACTATCTAAACCTTAGTTTGGAGCCACAGAGGAATTGCAAAACACCAATTATATTTCTTTATTAAATGTTTATATATATTAATAAAATTCAAAAAGAACCTTATTAGCATACAAGTTAAATTTCCTTCTGTTCTTGTTCCTATGAACACTCTTGTTATTTCTAGAATGGCTGGTTACACTCTTCTGAGTATTCAGGACTGCAACATTTATTAATCAGAATGGACACCTGTCATGAGTAGAGAATAAAACCCAGCGCATTATAGAAGAAAGGTCACTCTGTTCAAAGGGAAACACAGGAATGGAATTTTTCCCCCTCCTTGAAATTTTATCTGTGTTTCGAATTATCCTAATAAGAAACTTCAATGATAAATTCTCATGCCTCAGAAGAAAATGGTTTTGATTTTGGTCTGTCATTTCATTCCAAACTCAAATCTTCTGAACACATTAAAAAAAAAAAAGCCAAGCCAACCTACTAAACGGGAGAAAATACTTGCAAATGATAAGACCAATAAAGGGTTAATATCTCCTTACATCCTCATACATCAACTCAACAACAACTCAACATCAAAAAGCAAACAATTCAGTTAAAAAAAGGACATATCTAAATGGACAGTTTCCCAAAGAATACTTAGAGATGGCCAACAAGCACAGGAAAAGATATTCCACATCATTAATCATTAATCATCAGAGAAATACAAACTAAAAACACATTTAGATATCACCTCACATCAGTCAGAAGAGCTATCACTGAAAAGGACCACAAATAACAAATGTTGGCAGGAAAGCAAAGAGGACCCGCACACGCTGTTGGTGGGAATGTAACTTTGTACACTGACTGTGGAAAACAGTCTGGAGGTTTCTCAAAAAACTGAAAATAGAACTATCATATAACCTAGCAATTCCACTGCTGGGTATTTAATCCTAAAGAAAGCAAAAACACTAATTCAAAGAGATTCATGAACCCCAATTTTCACAGCAGATTATTTACAGTTGCCAAAATATGGATGCTACCTAAGACTCCATCAAGAGATGAACAGATGAAGAAGAGGTAGGTGTGTGTGTGTGTATATATATATATGCATATATACATACATAGAATAGAATACTACTCAGCCATAAAATAAAAAAATGAAATGTTGACATTTGCAACAACAAGGATGCACTTGGACAATATTATTCTAAGTGAAATAAGTTAGACAGAGAAAGACAAATACTGTTAATGTATGTTATTTATATGTGGAACCTAAAGCCAAAATTAACTAGTGAGTATAACAAAAAAGAAACAGACTCACAGATATAGAGCACAAACCAGTGGTTACCAGTGGGGAGAGGGGAGGAGGGAGGGACAAGACGGGGAGGGAGATTAAGACGTAAACTATCAATTATAAAATAAAGAAGCTACAAGGATACACAGTACCACACAGGGAATATGGCCAACATTTTACAATAACTATAAATGGAATAAGAAATAGAGGAAAACAACAGAATGGGAAAGACTAGAGATCTCTTCAAGAAAATTAGAGATACCAAGGGAACATTTCATGCAAAGATGGGCTCGATAAAGGACAGAAATGGTATGGACCTAACAGAAGCAGAAGATATTAAGAAGAGATGGCAAGAATACACAGAACTGTACAAAAAGGATCTTCACGACCTGGATAATCACGATGGTGTGATCACTCATCTAGAGCCAGACATCCTGGAATGTGAAGTCAAGTGGGCCTTNCCTGTTGCCCTCATACCCACTCTCTTCTCTTTTTGTTCTGTTTACCTCGCTTAGTCCTTACTCTCTGTGCTTTTCCCCCTAATGTTATGCGGCTTCACTTTTCTGGCCCTCTGCTATTTCTGAGTACTTCTACAAGTTCTAGGGGAAACGTGGTCCATAAGGTCTTCACCTCTATTTCCTGTGCATTTAATGCAGCATCACGGACCTTCTCAAGGATTACTACTCAGAGTTTATGTGTCACCTCTAGGCATCACCAACTCCAAACAAAAATGGGAAGAAGATATAAAATGTGCCCTCACTTTCACCATATGTGTGATGATCCTTAAGCTTCTGTGTCTTGGGCTCAGCCTAGGACCCCAGCCCCTGCCTCATCTGAGCAAAAGGCACTCTCAGAAACAGCTGCGGTCGATTGTGTACACATGGAAAGAACTGATGGGATACTGTCATTGCTGCGACTGGCCTGGGCTGAAAGGTCTGGCCTCTAAATAGAAAGGATCAAAGTGGGAGAACACTGCCTAGTTCAGGATGGCCCCTATGCCTCGTCAAATCACCCATGGCTATGCCCTCTACACTTTGCCACCAGAAGCCACCATCCAGTGAACAAGTTCAAGCTGGGGAAAGAAGGGTTTTGAAAAAAATGAATGACTTGAGTAACACATTCACAGTGAAAGTAATTCCTGAGAGTCAGTGAGTATATGGCAACCAGTTTAAATGGTGAAATAGTGGCATACAGAATGTTTTTGGAGGTTTCATTGTTTGGGGAAAAGTAGGTATACCTAAGTCCAATACCCCGATGAATATCACAGAAGAAGCAAATGTAAAAGTAATAGAGAAAAGGCTTAAATGTAACTCTAGTCTATCATGGTGAAAAGTAGTACTGACAGCGGTATTGCTAATCCAAATGCTGACCAGAGATTAACCTGACAAGTGAAAACATAGACAAAACTAAGCTTTCACAGTCGTAAAAATTATATTTTTATTATAAAATTATATCCAATAACTTAAAGTCACATGCAGCCAAAAATAAGTTATGGATTCCATTCTAAATGAAACTGTACCTTTTTCTACTAAAATTCTTTACAGTATTTCATCAGTGGGTTTAGAAAACCAGTTAGAAATGTAAGGTATCAATACCAGATTCTGAAGCAGGTATTTAGCTTTTCAGAAAAGACAGGAAATCAAAACTTGAAATTGCAATTTCTCTTTTGAGGTTACTAGTTTCTCCGTTTTATGGAGATGAAATGAAGATGATGAAAACGCTTGTTTTTTATTCATAAGTTCAGAAATGTAAGATCTATTTATCATGAAAATCCTTTAGACTGTCATAACATACTAGATCAGAGTCTTTCGTAAACAAATAGAGAAAAAGCAAAAGTGAAGAAGTTAGGAGATCGGTGTCCTCCATCTAAATGAGTCAATGGTTCACCTTTCCAGGCTCCATCTCACTTTATCTTTACCATCCTGATCTGAAACATCATGTTTCAATGCTAGTGTGTCAAATCTAGATGTGTATGTATCCACTTATATTTGCCCTTCAGGAGTTCATTTCACTGATTCTAACAAAGATTCTTTTTGTAGACAAGGGAATCAACAAAATAGAGAGGAAAGATATAGAATGTTATTGTTTTATCACAGATATTAAATACATTAGAGAACTGCTTTCAAAGACCTAGGAACGCTCCTTAGACACACACACACACACACACACACACACACACACACACACACACATTCATGACAAGGGAAAAACAACAGTGTCTAGTGTTGGCATGTAAATAGGATCACAGCCAGAACTGCATCACAAGGGTGGGAAACTGGCAGCAAGGAACATCAAAGGCATCACGGCCACGCTGAGCATCAGGGGCTTCCCTAATGGCTCAGCGGTGAAGAAGCCACCTGCCAGCACAAGAGACGCATGTTCGATCCCTGGTCCAGGAAGACCCATAAGCTCTGGAGCAACTAAGCCCGTGCACTGCAGCTACTGAACCTGTGCTCCAGAGCCTGGGAACCACAGCTACTGAAGCCCACGCATCCTAGAGTCCAGAAGCTGCAATGACTGGGGCCATGCGCCCCAGCTACGTAAGTCTGCGTTCGGAAACAAGAGAAGATCTCGCGATGACAAGCCCATGCACCGCAAAGGGAGAGTAGTCCCCGCCCAGCCCGCTCAGCAACAAAGACCCAGCACAGCCAAAACATTCTTAAAAAAAAAAAAAACCTTACTTAAGAAACAAAACACTGAGCTTTAAAGGCTCTCAAGAAATTATAGAAGAGGTTGCTGACACCAAAGCTTTTGTGTGTGTGTGATCATTGCACTCTTGTGTTAAGCTATCTAACCTCAAAAACATCAGTCCAGAACATATGTAGTTCCATCCATTCCAGAATGCTCTTCTTCCACAGAGGCTATTTCTCTCCTTGAAAATGAACAAAAAATGCTCGTGAACTGGAATATGATACTTACAAGTTGCCTCTCACAAGGAAATATTAAGACCACGGAGAGAAAAAATTGGGGGAAATGAATTCGATCTAACTAGCACTTGTCATTTTTTTAAAAATCCACTTGATATATTATTTTTCCCTTTCAAGACAATGTAAACTCCCTTAACTCTTTGTTAATCCACAAAGACAAATTTCCTCCTATAATATGGTTCTACCAAATGAGTCTACTTTCCGAACTAAGGGAACTCTAGGCCAGGACTAACCTTATATTTTCATCATTTTGCTAGGCAGGAGCAAGCTGAAAAAGTGGAAAGTCACACTGCAGCATATTTTTTACTATTTGGGAATTTGGCAAAATGGATCAGACTGGTAAGCAGTCATCAGGAAGAAAGGAATTATTTCAGAATCGAGCAGTTCATAGAACTGGAATAACAGAGCAGCTGATATACTTCAGGATGGCTGGTCATGCCGTCATTTCAGTCACACTCAAAACTTGTCTAGAGTATCCTCTTTGAGGCATGTACATGCGTGTGTATCTTTGTGGGTATCTGAGTCATATTTGTATATGGATGAATTCATGTATCAGTGAATAGGAGTGAAAGAAGTGTGAAAGAAGTGATAAATACACTTTAGGAGTGAAAGAACAAATAAATACAACTAATTTATTTGGGAGCAGGGATCATATTTTAAAATTTGTATCACATCTCCTATACCCATGAAAGATCTGGCACAAAATATTTACATTGAAGTGCATTATTGAATACATGAATGGAAAGAGTGGGAATGAATAAATAAAATTAGAAGGTCAATTAAATGAACCAACTATAATCCAATGGGAGATTTTTCTTGGACTTAAATAAGCTCAACACTCTCAGGGTGGCTGGAATGGGAGCTAAAAATAAAGCTTCATTTTATCTGAGTCTTATTACACTCCAGCCTGGCATAAATCACTAGAGAATATCCACCTCCTTGGGGTACTTCTATCTCATAACACTAAGGTATTACCACACTCAATTGTCAATTGCATCGCTCTCTTCTCATGGTGCAACTCTGGGCAATTGGGAAAATTGTGAAGACTAGTAATTTACTAAGCATTGTATATAGAATTCTAAAGATTTACTAAGCATGAAGAAATACTCCAGAGATTGACACCCACCCCAGATCAAAACAATGTTCAGAGAAGCCTAGTTTTATAAGAATTTTAAGCATTCAAAGGACATCCCTTCCTTACCAAAATAAAGTAAAATTGAAGCATCCTCTGTGCATCATTTGGAGATTAAACAACATAGCACTTCAGCTCAAGTTGTTTTCAGGTGACACTTAAGGGCGCTGTGGACTTTGTCAAGTCGCTAATTTCTTTGAATGTTCCCTCTTACATGTAGATAATAATGTATCCCTGTCTGAGTCCGTGCGAACATAAAATGGAATGAGGTGTGTGAACGAACTTGACAGGTGTCTCTCAGCACAAGATCGCTGTTAATGAGTTTCCTCTGGCTTAAATTTCTCATGTTAGGTGTGGGAGGCAGACTGGAGAACTGGCCACATTCGGTTCACTTCAACAAAGGAATAATAAAATCACAGTCACAGCCTGATGTCTTCTTGTTCAAATCACAGCCTACGACCCCATCATCTCTGTGAGCCTATTCAAAAAATTCTTCCAAGCCCAAGGGATCATCAGAACAGGGCGATTCTTCTGCAGGGGGAAGCTATAGGAGCCAGCTCCCCTCGGCCAAGCCAGAGAAGTCTTTGCAGTTGCACCATTGTAATTACAAAGGGCAGCTCTTTTATCTGCCTTTGCTGGCAAACTTCTTCTGGAGACAGAGCTCCCTACCTATTTCCTTATATCAACCGAGCAATCAAGCATGAACATGTGTCTACGCCTCCTGGATCGTCCCATGTAATAAAATCTATTACTTCAGTTTTGTTGAGTGACATTTTTTAAGATAAATCTGACTGCTTATTGTTTTCCTTTGCACTATTAGAAATTCTGGCAGGGTGTTTTTTTTTTAAATTTATTTATTTCCTTTTCATTTAGATTGTGGGTGCTTAGTCTCTCAGTCATATCCGACTCTTTGCGACCCCATGGACTGTAGCCCGCCAGGCTCCTCTGTCCACGGGGATTCTCCAGGCAAGAATACTGGAGTGGGTTGCCATGACCTTCTCCAGGGGATCTTCCCAACCCAGGGATCAAACTCAGGTCTCCCACACTGCAGGCGGATTCTTTATATACCGAGCCACGAGGGAAGCCCAAGAATACTGGTCTGCATAGCCCATCCCTTCTCCAGGGGATCTTCCCACTCCAGGAATGGAACCAGGGTCTCCTGCGATGCAGGCGGAGTCTTTACCAGCTGAGCTACCAGGGAAGCCCGTTGCATTTAGATTACAGGCTCCCTGTCAAGGATTATGTTTGTCTCCTTCATTGCTGGAACCAGTGACCCGCATGCAGCAAAGATCCTGGCAAAGAGTAGCTGATCCATATAGAAGTTTTGAATCCACTAATTGATATTCAATTGTAGACTTAATGCAGGACAACTTTTAGTATATAAATTATACCAAAGAAGCAACGCGATCAACTGCCTACAGGAGCCACGTCGTCTTTAGTTTCGTACTGTGTTAGCAACAGTTGCCTTAACGGTGCTTCTCCTGTTCGTGGTCAGCTCTCCTAGCTTTGTGTTCTCACTGCTAAGTATTAGATACGTGGAGGTAAAAGTTCTTTTTGGTGAAAGACTAGACTGCTTTTCAGAGAGTGGGTGTGTTTTCATCTCCAATCTTTGCCCAATGTGGCGAAGTCTCTAAAGGGTTTTCAGGTTGATATTAGGAGTCCTATGGGTCTCAAATTCTTCAGAAGGCACATTCAGTTCTTCCACGGTTTCTGGGAGAAGCAGAATACATCTTGGAAAGAGGGAAATGAACATTTTCTTATTTAAAAACAGGGATTAGGGACTTCCCTGCTGGTCCAGTGGTGAAGACTCCGAGTGCCCAGGGCAGGGGACTCAGGTTTGATCCCTGATCAGGGAAGCAGATCCTATATGCCACAACTAAGACTCAGCACCGTCAAGTAAAATAAATAAATACATCTTTTAAAAAAAGAATAATAATTAATAATAAAATAAAAACGGGAGTTAGGAAAGCACTTACCAGAACAGAAGTCATCAGAATATCTGTCATAGACAGCCCGGCAGTCCCTCTCGTCACACTCACAGGTGTCCCCATGAATATCCCCCCAGTCTCCAGTGGGGTCCACATCGTGGCAAGAACATTCACCGCACACACAAATCCCTAAAGAGGAAAAATAATTTTGTATGGGTCGAAAGAAGAAAAATCATGAAAGAAAGCATCTTATCCATCGCTCTTTCTTCTGTGGTTCACTTTATATTTGGAAAATATATGTGTTCAGGAATTATAGTCTATAGAGGAAAACACCACCTAGAGTGGGTGGCCAGCAGAGATCCTTCATAAACAAAAGTTATTATCCATGCTGATACTTCTGTGGGATTGCAGCATGTGTCAGCAGCACCGTGCTGGTAGGACTCAAAGATAACACCAACACAATTAACATAAAATGTCACCTATTCGACCAAAAAAAAAAAAAAAGGAATAAAAAAACTAGTACGTGAAGCACTAACGTTTACTAGGACATAAATACTCTAAAAGCTGGGAAAGTGGAAGTCAATGTGAGCAGAAGCAATTAAGGTAGATGGTCTGGATAAGAAGAGAGAAGGGGAAATGTTTTAGGAGCTTTGGAGGTAGAACAATTCAAGGGAGGTCAAGAAAGCAAGAGTGAGCCAAGGAAGGTGGGGATGGACACGGGATCTTAAGCAGACCTGATCCACTGGAGCAGAAAGAGCGGATCCAGAAAGACTGAAAAGCGGGCACGGCTCGATCAGACGAGCCCAGGCTATAGAGGACACTGGCGTAGGTGGAGAGCTAGAACTCTGGCTTTTTGGAGATTCGTATAGAGAAGTGTTAAGTTGTAAATCATATAACATTGTGTGAACTATTAATAATCATCTTTAGGGCAATGATCTTTAGATCATTTGTGAAAGGAACAAAATTAAATCCCTTTCTTACCTCTTACATCAAAGTCGATTCCAGCTGGACTAAAGATTTAAGGATTTAAAACCATAAAATGTAAAATAAAATCCACTTTTATTCAAAAACATCAAAGCAAATTATTTGAAGAAAAAAAATAAAAGAATTAACGACATAAAAATCTAAAATTGTGGCTGAGGGCAAGACACCAAAAACAAACTAAAAGATAAAAACAGCTGAAACATGTAGTCATATGTATTTAAAAGACGAAGCTACTTTCACAAACATAAGCAATTCTTATGAATGAATCATCTAAGGACAAATATGCCTACAGAAAAATAGACAAAGGACACTAACTGGAAGTTTTGTAGAGAGAAATAATGACGATAGATAAATGTAAAAATAATTACCACTCAACCTGCAATGATTAAGGGTTAAGAGAACTTTAAATAACAGTGAGTTAGAATTATTTCAGACATCAGATAGACAGAAATAAAAAAGATTGTTTTAGGATTAAGAGTTGGTGCAGGTACAGAGTATAAAATGTACAACTTTCTGGATGGCAGTTTCACAACATAGACTCTTTAGCTGTACGTTACTTATAACAGCTCACTTCAATTAATGTATGTAGAGGAAATGAAAAGAACTGAAAAGTACATGTATAGGAACATTAAATATGGTGGCATCATGTCATTGAAAAACCACTAGTGATCTAAATGTCCATCAATAGGGCATTCATGAAGCAATGGTTCCTACATAGCTTATATAATAAATGAAAATATAAGTGAGTTAGTATGATAAATAATCAGACCTGCTCTGCATACATTAAAGAGAGGACTTTTCTTTATAATTTTTGTCCCAAGTTCAGGCCTTTTGCTTTCCTTTCTCTGTTTACAGAAACTGGGCATATTTTACTTTTCTGTGTCAACCTTTAAAAAGATAAAACTGGTGGTATGTTCAGGCTTTCCATGTAAGCATTACCTATTAAAATGTATCATTCATTTATAGAAATGCAAAAAAATAATTTTCCAGCTTTCTAGATTTTAACTTTTTTATAGAAGGAAACTGACCACTTACTGATCACTTCAAGTAGTCAAAAAAGCCCAACATGGCTATTTATCTACCAGGACAGCTGACAAAGGGAAAAAGAACACGTATTTTCAAGAATTTTCTTCCAAGTGTTTAATACTAGTTGATTTGATATCAACACTTAGTTAACTCACTTTAAATTACGTGATAGCAATACTAATATATTTTTTAAATTCCTGCCTAAGGTCAATCTCAGTTTCACATGGCTATATTTTATTCACTACCACATTTTTATTATTGTGTATCAAAGAAAAATGACTCCTATCAATTCAGTATTGTAACCAAGCCTTTGATTGACTCAGTTAAGACAAGTTTTTTCTGGAATACTCCGTGAATAATTAGATGTTCATGCTGTAGCTGGTTCTGTCAGTCAAGAGACATTTAACAGAACTATCTACAAGAATCGCCTTTTCACTCTACCATGTCATTTCTGGAGGGCTGCCAAAGAAATTACAGTCCCTGAGTTAACTATTTGTTCAGTGAAGGTGAAAGTATGACAGCAACTTTCTTATCTTTCTGCATTCTGCCCAGTAAAAAAAAATAAGAAAGGGATGTTGGTATAGGAAATATTGATTTACATCAAAGTCAAACCCTATAAAAGATGACTTTCACATGGAAGGAAATACACAGAAAAGGTGAGGTAATAATTAAGAGCTTTGTTTTTTTCCCCAATTACATAGTAATGAGTATAAAAGACACACCTCTGTTACTGCAGACTTTGCCATCTGGAGATGTACATCTTCGCTTGCTCTCCCAGGGGGTGATGTCACACTGGAATTCGCATTTATCTCCATGCCAACCAGCCTGGCAGTAACAGTTTCCACAGTAACACTTTCCGTGGCCTTTACCCAAAATGAATTTTATACAGTGAGGAAAAAAAGCAGTTTTCAAAAGCAGAATCAGCTTTCTACCTCTTGGTGATCACTTCTGCCTTTGGAAATAATCAACCTGCTCCATGGTTCTTGCTTAAAATAATCAAATTATGTAGTTTGCCACTGAAATATCATAGGTGTGCCCATATCTACATCATCACACACATAAAGCAAGTCAAGGTGTCCTCTAATTTGTCCTAGCCAGCTGGCTGATGAAAATGACAGTGTTCAAGAAACTGCATGAGAGACAGAGAGTCTACCAGGCCTCCAGTCACAAATGTGAACATCAAACTCAAATGTATATAACCATTCACTCTGAGAGCATTTCTTGAGTCATTTGAAATCAACCATGAGATACCAATGGTGCATACTTCTTTGGATGCACAGTACTAATGACTGAGCCATTTCTTTAGCCAGAGGAAACATTTCATCTTTTCATTCAACAGTATCCAACAAGCTATTGTGTTTTATCATGTGGCAGAGGGTTACCGCTAAATCAACTTTTAGTAGTTACTTAAACTACTAACTACAAATAAAACAGCATGGACCCTTGGTATTAAAGTCAAATTCCCTTCCTATCTGTCAAGAGGATACAAGTGCTAGGTAAGGGCAGCCCATCGTTTTGTCTCCAGCTGCCCCCACACCACTGCAGCTCCCATTGCTCCATAAACGATTACTCTGCTTGTTCGTACTTATATCCATGCAATCTGTGACGATGTCACCTCATCACTTTCTGTGCCCATGTCCAGCAGCCCTGGATGACAAAAGATGACAAGTCTTTTTCACCCCAATCTCCTTGTATATCCTTTTTTTTTCTGTAGTTATGTCAACAACCATGAACATGTGTTCTTGCATCTATGATGAAAAACAGCACCATTCTGGTTTTTCGTCTATTCTTTCTGCTTTACATAAATTTATGCTTTAGCAGTCTATGGCTAAAGGCTTCGCTCTTGCCTCTCTCTTCTCCATCAGCCATCATCCCAGAGAGTGGCTATTTTTCTTTCTAAACACTCTGGCATTTCTGACCAACAGCAGGAGTGTCAGTAGGGCCTGGTACACACACATATGAAGGGAAAAATACAATCAAATATGCTGGTTTCATGCTATTTTTGCCTCTCAGATGAGGCTTCCTTCATGTAAATACATATCAGAAAGACAGAGAGAGTCAGAGATGAAGAGAAAGTGCTAGAGTGAAATATAAAGAGACAAGGACCCAATGTATAATGTCATGTTTTCTGTCTAAATGAGCTGCAATTGGAATATCTATAGAAAACCTCTTCTTAAGCTGGAGATGGGGCTTCCCTGGTGGCTCAGATGGTAAAGAAGCCAGCTGCAGTGCAGGAGACCTGGGTTTGACCCCTGGGTTGGGAAGATGCCCTGGAGAAGGGAATGGCTACCCACTCCAGTATTCTTGCCTGGAGAATCCCATGGACAGAGGAGCCTGGCGGGCTACAGTCCACGGGGTCGCAAAGAATAGGACAGGATTGAGTGACTAAGCACACAAGCTAGTAGACAAGGGTCATTTCTGCAGCAAATTTTAACTTTTTCACTTACACGGACATAAAGACCATCAAATGATTTCATCAATAGTAAAATATAAAAGCTATACATTTTATTCATGGACTTAAAACTATCTCTACATGTATGCACACAAAAATATCACGAGCCAGTGTTACATCACAAGAGATGTGTATAAGAGACAGGTCATAGACAGCCCGGCAGTCCCTCTCGTCACACTCACAGGTGTCCCCATGAATATCCCCCCAGTCTCCAGTGGGGTCCACATCGTGGCAAGAACATTCACCGCACACACAAATCCCTAAAGAGGAAAAATAATTTTGTATGGGTCGAAAGAAGAAAAATCATGAAAGAAAGCATCTTATCCATCGCTCTTTCTTCTGTGGTTCACTTTATATTTGGAAAATATATGTGTTCAGGAATTATAGTCTATAGAGGAAAACACCACCTAGAGTGGGTGGCCAGCAGAGATCCTTCATAAACAAAAGTTATTATCCATGCTGATACTTCTGTGGGATTGCAGCATGTGTCAGCAGCACCGTGCTGGTAGGACTCAAAGATAACACCAACACAATTAACATAAAATGTCACCTATTCGACCAAAAAAAAAAAAAAAGGAATAAAAAAACTAGTACGTGAAGCACTAACGTTTACTAGGACATAAATACTCTAAAAGCTGGGAAAGTGGAAGTCAGTGTGAGCAGAAGCAATTAAGGTAGATGGTCTGGATAAGAAGAGAGAAGGGGAAATGTTTTAGGAGCTTTGGAGGTAGAACAATTCAAGGGAGGTCAAGAAAGCAAGAGTGAGCCAAGGAAGGTGGGGATGGACACGGGATCTTAAGCAGACCTGATCCACTGGAGCAGAAGGAGCGGATCCAGAAAGACTGAAAAGCGGGCGCGGCTCGATCAGACGAGCCCAGGCTATAGAGGACACTGGCGTAGGTGGAGAGCTAGAACTCTGGCTTTTTGGAGATTCGTATAGAGAAGTGTTAAGTTGTAAATCATATAACATTGTGTGAACTATTAATAATCATCTTTAGGGCAATGATCTTTAGATCATTTGTGAAAGGAACAAAATTAAATCCCTTTCTTACCTCTTACATCAAAGTCGATTCCAGCTGGACTAAAGATTTAAGGATTTAAAACCATAAAATGTAAAATAAAATCCACTTTTATTCAAAAACATCAAAGCAAATTATTTGAAGAAAAAAAATAAAAGAATTAACGACATAAAAATCTAAAATTGTGGCTGAGGGCAAGACACCAAAAACAAACTAAAAGATAAAAACAGCTGAAACATGTAGTCATATGTATTTAAAAGACGAAGCTACTTTCACAAACATAAGCAATTCTTATGAATGAATCATCTAAGGACAAATATGCCTACAGAAAAATAGACAAAGGACACTAACTGGAAGTTTTGTAGAGAGAAATAATGACGATAGATAAATGTAAAAATAATTACCACTCAACCTGCAATGATTAAGGGTTAAGAGAACTTTAAATAACAGTGAGTTAGAATTATTTCAGACATCAGATAGACAGAAATAAAAAAGATTGTTTTAGGATTAAGAGTCGGTGCAGGTACAGAGTATAAAATGTACAACTTTCTGGATGGCAGTTTCACAACATAGACTCTTTAGCTGTACGTTACTTATAACAGCTCACTTCAATTAATGTATGTAGAGGAAATGAAAAGAACTGAAAAGTACATGTATAGGAACATTAAATATGGTGGCATCATGTCATTGAAAAACCACTAGTGATCTAAATGTCCATCAATAGGGCATTCATGAAGCAATGGTTCCTACATAGCTTATATAATAAATGAAAATATAAGTGAGTTAGTATGATAAATAATCAGACCTGCTCTGCATACATTAAAGAGAGGACTTTTCTTTATAATTTTTGTCCCAAGTTCAGGCCTTTTGCTTTCCTTTCTCTGTTTACAGAAACTGGGCATATTTTACTTTTCTGTGTCAACCTTTAAAAAGATAAAACTGGTGGTATGTTCAGGCTTTCCATGTAAGCATTACCTATTAAAATGTATCATTCATTTATAGAAATGCAAAAAAATAATTTTCCAGCTTTCTAGATTTTAACTTTTTTATAGAAGGAAACTGACCACTTACTGATCACTTCAAGTAGTCAAAAAAGCCCAACATGGCTATTTATCTACCAGGACAGCTGACAAAGGGAAAAAGAACACGTATTTTCAAGAATTTTCTTCCAAGTGTTTAATACTAGTTGATTTGATATCAACACTTAGTTAACTCACTTTAAATTACGTGATAGCAATACTAATATATTTTTTAAATTCCTGCCTAAGGTCAATCTCAGTTTCACATGGCTATATTTTATTCACTACCACATTTTTATTATTGTGTATCAAAGAAAAATGACTCCTATCAATTCAGTATTGTAACCAAGCCTTTGATTGACTCAGTTAAGACAAGTTTTTTCTGGAATACTCCGTGAATAATTAGATGTTCATGCTGTAGCTGGTTCTGTCAGTCAAGAGACATTTAACAGAACTATCTACAAGAATCGCCTTTTCACTCTACCATGTCATTTCTGGAGGGCTGCCAAAGAAATTACAGTCCCTGAGTTAACTATTTGTTCAGTGAAGGTGAAAGTATGACAGCAACTTTCTTATCTTTCTGCATTCTGCCCAGTAAAAAAAAATAAGAAAGGGATGTTGGTATAGGAAATATTGATTTACATCAAAGTCAAACCCTATAAAAGATGACTTTCACATGGAAGGAAATACACAGAAAAGGTGAGGTAATAATTAAGAGCTTTGTTTTTTCCCCAATTACATAGTAATGAGTATAAAAGACACACCTCTGTTACTGCAGACTTTGCCATCTGGAGATGTACATCTTCGCTTGCTCTCCCAGGGGGTGATGTCACACTGGAATTCGCATTTATCTCCATGCCAACCAGCCTGGCAGTAACAGTTTCCACAGTAACACTTTCCGTGGCCTTTACCCAAAATGAATTTTATACAGTGAGGAAAAAAACCAGTTTTCAAAAGCAGAATCAGCTTTCTACCTCTTGGTGATCACTTCTGCCTTTGGAAATAATCAACCTGCTCCATGGTTCTTGCTTAAAATAATCAAATTATGTAGTTTGCCACTGAAATATCATAGGTGTGCCCATATCTACATCATCACACACATAAAGCAAGTCAAGGTGTCCTCTAATTTGTCCTAGCCAGCTGGCTGATGAAAATGACAGTGTTCAAGAAACTGCATGAGAGACAGAGAGTCTACCAGGCCTCCAGTCACAAATGTGAACATCAAACTCAAATGTATATAACCATTCACTCTGAGAGCATTTCTTGAGTCATTTGAAATCAACCATGAGATACCAATGGTGCATACTTCTTTGGATGCACAGTACTAATGACTGAGCCATTTCTTTAGCCAGAGGAAACATTTCATCTTTTCATTCAACAGTATCCAACAAGCTATTGTGTTTTATCATGTGGCAGAGGGTTACCGCTAAATCAACTTTTAGTAGTTACTTAAACTACTAACTACAAATAAAACAGCATGGACCCTTGGTATTAAAGTCAAATTCCCTTCCTATCTGTCAAGAGGATACAAGTGCTAGGTAAGGGCAGCCCATCGTTTTGTCTCCAGCTGCCCCCACACCACTGCAGCTCCCATTGCTCCATAAACGATTACTCTGCTTGTTCGTACTTATATCCATGCAATCTGTGACGATGTCACCTCATCACTTTCTGTGCCCATGTCCAGCAGCCCTGGATGACAAAAGATGACAAGTCTTTTTCACCCCAATCTCCTTGTATATCCTTTTTTTTTCTGTAGTTATGTCAACAACCATGAACATGTGTTCTTGCATCTATGATGAAAAACAGCACCATTCTGGTTTTTCGTCTATTCTTTCTGCTTTACATAAATTTATGCTTTAGCAGTCTATGGCTAAAGGCTTCGCTCTTGCCTCTCTCTTCTCCATCAGCCATCATCCCAGAGAGTGGCTATTTTTCTTTCTAAACACTCTGGCATTTCTGACCAACAGCAGGAGTGTCAGTAGGGCCTGGTACACACACATATGAAGGGAAAAATACAATCAAATATGCTGGTTTCATGCTATTTTTGCCTCTCAGATGAGGCTTCCTTCATGTAAATACATATCAGAAAGACAGAGAGAGTCAGAGATGAAGAGAAAGTGCTAGAGTGAAATATAAAGAGACAAGGACCCAATGTATAATGTCATGTTTTCTGTCTAAATGAGCTGCAATTGGAATATCTATAGAAAACCTCTTCTAGAGCTGGAGATGGGGCTTCCCTGGTGGCTCAGATGGTAAAGAAGCCAGCTGCAGTGCAGGAGACCTGGGTTTGACCCCTGGGTTGGGAAGATGCCCTGGAGAAGGGAATGGCTACCCACTCCAGTATTCTTGCCTGGAGAATCCCATGGACAGAGGAGCCTGGCGGGCTACAGTCCACGGGGTCGCAAAGAATAGGACAGGATTGAGTGACTAAGCACACAAGCTAGTAGACAAGGGTCATTTCTGCAGCAAATTTTAACTTTTTCACTTACGCGGACATAAAGACCATCAAATGATTTCATCAATAGTAAAATATAAAAGCTATACATTTTATTCATGGACTTAAAACTATCTCTACATGTATGCACACAAAAATATCACGAGCCAGTGTTACATCACAAGCCTCAGGAACCTGAGGGTTACACTGAAAGAAAACAGGACAATTGCTTACTAAAGGCTTTTCCTAGAAGTCAGGTTTGTTTTTTTTTTTAAGACTTGATTAACTTCTTAAAGTAGAATTTCCTTTAAGTAGATTATACTTAAAGTAGTATAATCTCAGAAATCTTCAAAGTTTATCTCCTCTGTCATTATAAGAAATTTATGTAATATGCAGCAGTTTGTTAATCTCATGTAAGGCTTACCACGAGATTAACAAATGATCATAAATCTTCATTCCTCACACCCAAATTCTTTGTATGTTTACAAAATTCAGTACTGACAAGGTTATACTAAAAAATCATTGAGATAGAGGTGAACAGGATTATTAGAATAAATCATGTAAACTATACCATATGCAGATATGGAAAATTAAGCAGATATCATCATAATTCAAGTGAAAATACTATAATAAGACATAGCTGGATAACCAAGATAAAATATAAGCCTTAGGACAATACATAGCCCAGACAATGAACATCATTCTTGGCTTTGTGCAAACTGATGGAGTAAGAAAATCTCTTTTTGAATTGCTTCCCTATTGGGCTGTAAAATCACCTCTCAACAGATTGTTTTCATGTGAATAATACATGGAAAAATCTAGAATCCTATACAGTGCCAGAGGATTTTACGGGAATGTTGGTTGTCTGTGGTCAGAGAGTTTGCACCATGAAATTGCTTTAGCTTCAAACCAACAGAAATAATGAGTGGAAAGGTTGAGCATTAAACATTTCCTGTTCTTTCCAGGTCAATATTTATATTTACACACGCAAATAGACTTTGCTTTGGCAGTGTGTATCAGAAAACACTGGCTCCACACGTGTTCCCTTCCTCTTTTTTGATCTGCGATAACTGCAAAGGAAATATCAGGAAGACAAACACATCACATGTGTGGGTAGCTTTATCTAATTTCTAATCATTTTGGAACAAGCCCTTTAGCAGAACTGTCTGAGCAGCATTGCGCTTAGGTCGCCGGGTGGAAAAAATGAAGGTTCTTCTCTTTGCTTTATCCTGGTTGGTGGTACGGCAAGGACACCAGAGAGAGAGAGCCGAGCTGACCTAACACAAGAGCATCTGGACGACCACAGGAATTGAAGCCTCAATTTGTTTCGTAAACAAAGCGGCAGCTTAGTGACACTTTATGGCCTTCTGGTTCCTCCCCACCCCGCTGGCTCCTGATCCTTTCAGGGAAAATACTCCTCTGAAATCACCCATTTGGTATGCAGGATAGGATTCCGTGGATGGAGTCTCTTCAGATTTCAATGAAAGAATTAATGACTTATGGATAGAGAGATTAGGCCAGAGGTAAGCAGGATAAAATGTTTCATAACAGCAGCGAAGAGTGCTCCCAAACTGAAGTGAGTCTCACTGCTGTTTACTTTCCTGCCCTGTGCCAGTCTTGGTTGAAACCCTGGGCACAGAGTTGCAGAGAGGGAAGCAGAAGAGAAGGGAACTATTAATATAGTATAAGTGGTAAGAAGGGCTTTCCTTGGGGAGCTCCAAACTCCAGGGCAGGTCTCTATGGGGAGCAATCAATAGCACAGTCTTTGGCATCAGACAGTACGTGTGTGTGCATAGTCACTCAGTCATGTCCAGCTCTTTGCAACCCTTTGGGCTGTAGCCTTCCAGGCTTCTCTGTCCATGGGATTTTTCAGGCAGGAATATTGGAGTGGGTTGCCATTTTCTGCTCTAGGGGATCTTTCCAACCCAGGGACCGAACCTGTGTCTCCTGCACTGAGGCAGGTTCTTTACCCACCGAGCCATCAGGGAAGCCAGGCATGAGAAAGACAGGAGTCTGAATTCCATTTAACCCTGGCAAGTCATTTCGGATCCTGGTAAATTACCTATTGAGTAAGAAGTACTCATTGCAGCTCTTGACATTAGCAAGCCTGCAATAATTGATACAACAGAAAAATGGGTTGAGCAATGGTTGGCCATAGAAACAATCATGAAAAAAGTTATCTAAGTGTGTGGGGAGGGACAGATTCCAGGCTAATAATCCAATTGGTCTTCAATGTCCCCAGTAGCACATGAGAGTATTTACAGGGTTATGGTTCAAAATGGGAAAGAAAATGAAATTAAAACATGCAATAGAGAGACTGGGAGAAAGGAGGCGAAATAAAAGCTGAGCAAAGAAGACAGATTCCACTATGACTACTTCAGAACCATGCAACTGGCCTGTTGCCCTAATGATCTGGCTCTTCTCTGGGACCAATCTGATTCTGCATTTAAAAGTACTAGAAAACAACAACAAAATTCTGTAAAGCAATTATCCTTCAATTAACAAATAATAAAAAATTAAAGAGAAAAACTCAAAAAATACTAGTCTGCTCTAAATATTGTATGATATCACTTATAAGTGGAATCTAAAAAAATGATACAAATGAATTTATTTACAAAACAGAAATAGATGCACAGACATGCAAAACACACACTGTTACCAAAGAGGATACCAGGGAAAAATTTGGAGTTTAGGATTAACAAATACACACTACTCTATATAAAATAAACAACAAGGACCTACTGCCTAAGACAGGAAACTATATTCAATATCTTATAATAACCTATAATGGAAAAGAATCTGAAAAAGAGTATATATATGCACAAATATATCATCTGAATCACTATGCTGTATGCTTGAAACTAACACAACACTGTAAATAATACTTCCATAGAATGGTTACAAAATAAAAACTATAAACAGTTTTTCACTGGAAAAGACCCTGATGCCTGGAAAGATTCAAGGCAGGAGGAGAAGGGACGACAGAGGATGAGATAGTTGGATGGCATCACCGACTCAATGGACATGAGTTTGAGCAAACTCCAGGAGATGGTGAAGGACAGGGAGGCCTGGCGCGCTGCGGTCCATGGGGTCGCAAAGACTCAGACACAACTGAGTGACTGAACAATAGCAACAAAGGATTACTAATCTGCTCTGAATGCCTTAGCCTATATTTCCTTAGGTTCAGCTTAAATGAGTAAGCCCAGTACATAAACTCATAGAGATAAAAGTTCAATGAAACAGGTGACAAAATCAAGTACTTATATTGCTTTTTGCAAAGTCAACATACATACCTCCACAGATTTCTTCTGTTTCATCATCTATGCATTCTCTGTCATCACACTCACAAAATTTACCATAAACAAGTCCATTTCCATCTGAATTATCACATTTACACCTGCCACAGTGACATGTACCTAGACCATTAAAACAAAGCAAAAATTATTTGTTAAATGCACATAAATTATAATTAATGAATTTAAACCTCTCTTTCATGGATAAAGACAATTCCAGTCAATTTTATATTCCCATTAGGTTTTACTGTGGGTATGATGAGATGGATAATGACATTCTTTTTTGAGATTATTGTAGCCCATTAGTTACATTTTATAGCACACAGCTATTATGACTGACCTCTAATAGTTTCATGAATGTAAATCTGAACTCCCTAAGAGCAGAGTTACATTATAAATGTCCATCCAATCAATGCATGAATGAATATCTTCTGATTACACCTGGGGCTGAGTGAACTAAAGCAGAAAATGCTAAGCTTTGTGAGAAAAGTAACCTTGCTTATCTTCCTCACCAGTTATTTATTCAATGCTTTGTGCAATATTTGAGCTTATTATTTATGTAATAAATGTTTGTGGCATTCATTATTAAATTTAAATAAATGAAAAACTCAAATGTTCCTAAAAACTTCATATCTGTAGTGTTAAAGTGATACCCATGTCCCTGTGACAAAGGGCACAGAGTGGGTTTTCCTTATGCCTGGAGTCCTAGAACCTCACCCAACTCTCAGGGCAGCTCAGGGTGAAACAGAGGCACCAGAGCCATCTGGTCTACTGCGCTCCACATACCCAGTCAAGTGTAAAAGGATTCGACTACAACCCCTGAGAGTGAGTTCACTGACAATAAAACAACATTCAAAAGATACTGAGAAGTAGAATGTCCACTTGAGTAGCTTCCTTTTTAATGCTTATGTTTTAATCTTTAATTGATCATCACATCCGTCACCACAGCATAACTGAGATTTTGTCATTCGCTAGATCTCATCCTAGACTCTGGAAATGCAACGGGTGATCAATGCAGTCATAACCTCCTCTTAAAGCTTTATATGAGTAAAAACCAAAGTGATAAAATAAATGGAGAAGTGCAGAGTGTTGCAGAAACTCACAGTAAGGGCATTTATCTGAGACCTGGTGGTCAAAGGGTCCCTGGGAAACGGTTCTTAAACTGAGAACCGAAAGCCAAGAAAAAATAAAGCCTAAGAGAAGTGAGATGGTGAAGAAGCCCACTTCCAGCAAGAGACAAAAGCAAAAGCTTTGCAGTAAAAGAGGAAATAAGAGGGGGAAAAAGACAGCTGGTGTATAGTGGAAAATAAAGCAGAGGGTGTTGTCAAAGGAAAAAAAGGCAGCTACTGGTGAAGTTTATGGAAATCTAAAAGGCTGAGCACTGAAGAATTGATGCTTTCAAATTGTGGTACTGGAGAAGACTCTTGAGATTCCCTTGGACTGCAAGGAGATCAAAGCAGTCAATCCTAAAGGAAATCAACCCTGACTATTCATTGGAAGGACCGATACTGAAGCTCCAATACTTTGGCCATCTAATGGGAAGAGCCAACTCATTGGAAAACACCCTGATGCTGGGAAAGATTGAAAGCAAAAGGAGAAGGGGGTGGCAGAGGATCAGATGGTTAGATAGTATCACCCACTCAATGGACATGAATTTGAGCCAGCTCCAGGAGATAGTGAAGGACAGGGGAGCCTAGTGTGCTGCAGTCCATGGGGTTGCAAGAAGTCGGACAAGATTTAGCAACTGAACAACAACAAAGAGGTCACATTAAAGATTTCCAACTTTCATCCAAGAATAATGAGAAGCCACTGAAATATTTCAACAAGGGAGTCATGTGATCAGGCACTCATTTTCACCAGGTTATTCTGGTTGTCACATGGCAAATGCATTGAAATGAGGCAAAATGGATTTGAAGGAATGTTGGTTCATCAGTCTAAAGGAAAGAAGATAGAGGCTGACCCGGGTTATGGTCATGAGTTTAGAAAAAAGGAAATACACATGGGGATATTTTCAGGAGAAATAAAAGATGACTCAGTGACTGGTTTTGAGAGGTAAAGAATGGAAAGGAACTAAAGATACTGAAATTTGAATTAGGCTACTGAATATTGGAAATTCTCTGTGTGTTGAACCAGAAGGAACATGGATTTAGGACTACGGAAGATCTGAAGTTAAATCCAGGTCTTAATCCCCTCTAGCTATACACTTTTGAGGTCATTATTTTTATCTCTAACTCTCAAATTCCTTATCTGCAAATAATGCCTACTTCATAGAGCTACTTTGAAGAACAAGTGATAAACATATCACCCTGTCATCTTTCTAAAAACTCTATTGTGTCTAGCACATTGTAGACTTCCAGAAAATGCTGGGTTCTTTGTCTTCTCCCATTAAGACTTCGAGTACATTAGTCATATTCCCAAATATTTGCTCCAGACACATTTTATATTTATGGATCCCACTGTTTCCTGGTTTTCAACCCTCTGTGTGATTCTGTTACACGGGTCACTTCTTTCCCTCACAGTCACAAATAAATGGTAATTTCACAGAACCTGAGCTTGTTATTTTTCTTCCTTGAGAATGCCTGTATGAATTTTGCTTTTATTACATTTCATTTTCTTCTTTTTTTTCCCCCTGAAAACTATTTTGATTTATAAAAGTTCATTTCGAATCTAATGCTACAATTCATGGGACTGCCTCATTTCTTTTTTTTTTTTTTCTAATTATCACCCTTTTTTTCATTTTCACATTTATTCATGTTGTCTTTCAACCATTCACATCTCTATTCATTATATTTTCTCATTTCTTATTAAATCACTGGTGAAGTTGTAGGTGCTATAGGAGATAATAAGAGGAATAAAATTAAAACCAAGGAGATCATAGATCAGGAAGAATGCGCTGGATGATTGATACTTATTACACAATGGATATATGAAACCAGATGACTCAAAGGCATTGGCAACAGATTTGTGACAAATGCTGTAAACATAGCATGGACCTCAGGCTGGCTCCGTGAAGGAGGGAAGGCACAGCAAAGGAGTAAGTTTTGAGTTGGCACTTGATATACATAGAGAATTTCAAGAAGAGGAGATGAAGAAAAGCCTTGTGATGCTGAAGAAAGAATCTGAGCCAAGGAATAGGATGAAGAATTAAACAACAGTGAAGACTCCGACTTGAGTTTGGAGAAAAGTGTCTGCTGCAGGCAGAAAGTATGGGATCCAGAATACTGGCCAAGGATTTTAGAATGTATCTGTAGGAATACCAGGAGCACTTCCCGGCTGGGGACAGAGGTGTACCATCATGAGGATTATGATGCCGTCATTGTTTTCAGGGAAGATGAGAAGGCACAGTCTCTGCTCTGAATTCTACAAATCCTCCCTGACGTCCCCCACAGGCTGGCTCCCTGCAATCCACACATCTGAACCATCCCTGGGTGACGCAGGAAGTTTACAACAGTTCAGAGCCTTCCTGTCTTACTCATCAAGTGGAATTCACAACTGAGCCTCCAAGAAACGGCATATGGAAGCCCCGGCAGACGTGCCAGACTCGTGCGCTCATGCTGTGTCAAACCGTGGCTCTTGATTGCCAATTAGCTCAGTCTCTAGAATTGGTCTTCTGTCTCATGCTAGATTATTTTAGTTCTGACTTTTCATTCTGCCTAATATAGCTGGCTCTTTCTAGGATGACTCCCTGTCTTGAACACCAGCCTATATCCCTGATGCGATGGTGCGGGAGACTCGCTTTGCCCTGGCTCAGCTCTGCAGACTACGCCTTGCCATTCTGAGCCCCTCTGGAGCCACCTTCTGGGACTCCTTTGGTCCCCAGCTCCATCTCCCTCTCCCCCTGCCCTTCGGTTTCTTCCCCACTCCATACAGCTCCTCTTCCCTCTCTGCTCCAAGCTGCTTCCTGAAAGCCACACTGTGGTATGAGGGGGAAAGATCAGTAATAACAGCTCAGTTGTGGCTGTTGTCGGTTGCTAAGTCGTATCCGACTCTTAGCAACATCTTCAGTTCAGTTCAGTCACTCAGTCGTGCCCAACTCTTTGCAACCCCAATGCACGCCATGGACTGTAGCACACCAAGCTCCTCTGTCCTTCACTATTTCCCAACATTTACTCAAATTCAAGTCCATTGAGTCAGTGATGCTATCCAACCACCTCATCCTCTGCTGCTCCCTTCTCCTTTTGCCTTTAACCTTTCCCAGCATCAGGGTCTTTTCCAGCGAGTTAGCTCTTCCCATCAGGTGGCCAACGTATTAGAGCTTCAGCTGCAGCATCGTTCCTTCCAATGAATATTCAGGCTTTATTTACTCTAGGATTGACTTGTTTGATCTCCTTGTTGTCCAAGAGACTCAGACTAACACAACTTGTGGGCAGTGGGCCTGAACTAGGCTGGTAGAAGTAGGCATTAAAGAAAGACATGTAAGGACAAGATCCCCAAAGTAAACTTGAAAGGCTAAGAAACAGAGGAGAGTATGAGAGTAAAAAAGATTGTGTTGTCTGTGAAAATGGAGTTAAAGGAGTCTGAAGATTTATTACAACCAGATGTAACACTGTGCCTAGACTAGAACAGAGGTGGGGGCGATGCTATAAAAGGCATTGCTGAGTCAGTTGACAAACTGGAATATGCAGAATAGATTACATAAAAATACTATATCCATGTTAAAAAATAGAGGTAAAAAATCTTAGAAATGCATTTTACACCTTATCCTACGTGTTTCATCATAAAACAATCCTGTAAATTTTCTCCTTTTGGATGTGTTGAGATGATGATGTAGTGAATCTCATGTTTAGATTCCATGATAATTAAACATTTTTACTATTAAGTAGCTAAATAATTCTTAGTTAAAAGAAACAGTTAAACTAATTCTTAGGTGGCTAAAATGTATTATTAAATTTTTAATAATTATTAAGTGTATTATTAAAAAGAAAAATAAAACTGTATTTGAAAATCAATCGATTCAAAAACAGACTGCAAAGAAACAAAAGTGAAATTGGTTTCAAAACTTATTACTTAAAGAAGTTTAGAAAGCATGAAGTTGAGAGAGAGGGAGAGAGAGGGAGAGAGAGAGAGTGTGTGTGTTTGTGTGTGTGTGTGTGCATGTGGGTGCGTTTGGAGGGTGGGTATTGTGAACCAGAAGTAAAAAGATTTTACTAAGAAGAAAGAAAAGAAGGAAGTGCTGGCGAGAAGGCAGGGGAGTAACAGTTAGCGCCTGACTCTCAGGACTCCCGTCACAGTTCCTGGCTGCACCAGTCACAACTTGCCTTGGAAACAGCCCTGATTACTATTAGCCAAACAGCCTGCTGCCCTGAATCTACACAGAGCAATTCCTCTCAAAGACTGTGGAAGGGTCCCAACTCTGACTGCAAAAGGAGTCCCCCAATCACGGGAACTTCAGGAGGGCAGGCATTCACGTGTTGTCAAACCCTGGCCAAGAACTCATACCCCCAGATCTACTTAAGAAGGGGTGCCCAACCTCCAGGATCTAATGCCTGATGATCTGAGATGGAGCTGATGTAATAATAATAGAAATAAAATGCACAATAAACGCAATGCCCTTGAATCATCCCCAAACCATCCATCCCACGGTCAGTCCTCGGAAAAATTTTTTCCATGAAACTGGTCCCTGGTGACAAGAAGGTTGGGGACCACTGTGCTGAAGAACTACCCAGAGAACGTTAAGAACCCACTACAGTTCATAGCAGACGCCTAAGCAATGAAATCGGAGCCTCCAGGGAGGACAGGAGCATTCCCAGTTTCAACCAGGGTTGAGAATATAAACTGACTTTGAGCTTTTATGTGCTCAACTGTCAAAAAAATATTTAAGTATAGTAATATTGGCTACACACCATTAAAACCCAAACCATAGTTGTTGAGTTTTATATGATCTGGGTAGTTAATTTTAACAGCTCCTCTGTACATTTCTAAGAAAATAGTTTTAAATGACATCTACAAGATAGAAAAATATTTCAGTTAAATAAAACTCTTGCTGTAACTATCTTCTGCAATGAGTTTCACATCCAGGGCACCTGGGACCTCCATCAAATTTGAAAAAGTTTAGTTCTATCTGATGGTAACATATGAATTCAAAGCCCCCTTGATCTGTAACAGAGAACAATTAATTCAGTTTATACAAATCTTTTTTAAAAGAATTAATCCAGCATTTGAAAACATGGCTCACGGTTGACATAAAATGCTGTCAGGGGTTTTTATTCCAGAAAGTATCCTGCTTGAAGGAGGCATGTGGAACAGCTGGAGAGCATCAGACTTGCCAGTCTCAGCAAGATGACATTTTTCCCAATTGATTTGTCTAAATTTCATTTCAAAAAAAAAAAATACACTCAAAAGCAGTCTCACTCCGAGGTTCAACATTTCTCAACGCCTACATATTTCCATTAAGAACCCAACTTTGATGGTTTCATTTGAGGATGCTCTGGGGACAGAATTCTTACCTGCATTAGAGCAGATGATGTCTTGAGAATTCTTGCACATCTGGTTACTCTTTTTCTTGGTCAGGTCACAGTTGGTTGGGTACTGGCAAGCGTCACCAAACCAGCCTTCATCACATTTGCATCTGCCACAGTCACACTTACCATGGCCTGAGAATTTAACAACATCCAGTTAGACTTAGACTGTTCTCCAGAGAATCTCAAGAGTGATGCTGGCTCAGGAATGAGTCATAATAAATTCAAACACAAGTATATGACAGCAGCTGGTGAGGAGGGAGGGGGGGCCAGGTAACACTATTTCTGCTCCATACAATGGACTATGTGGGCTTTATTTCCAAAATCAACTTTGATAACTCATTCTAAAAACATTAACTCATAGAGACATAGGCTAGATAATTAACCAGAGGTCTAAAAAACACATGGTCAGAAAATTTAGCACCAAAAAAGTCCACCCAGGCACTTGCACATTTAAGACACAAAAACCCAATAAAAATTGTTTCCATTTAGCTGCATTTTATAACACATAAAACCACAAACTCTAAGTAAGGAATCTTAGATAAAATTCTACTAAACATTGGCCTTATGTATATTTGAATTTCATATGCAATAAAATTGTATAGATATATTAAATATATATCTCTCTATATTTATAATTTTCCCACTTTGGGATAAGATTAACATGAAAAATAAGTATATATTTCGTTTCCTGATGGGAAAATTTGGTTCAGGAGTCAAAAGGATAAGAGTCATAGGCATCCACCTTCCCAAAAGTCTCTTGACCTTTCATTCTCTCACGTCAACATTTTGCTGTTTTTATTTTTGCGGTCATTAATTTCATCAAGTCTTGTTTGAAGAAGCCAGCTAATGTTTTTATTGACTGCATATTAGTCAGAAGTGCAAAAACACATACAATCCCTGGTCTTTTGTCCTCAAGGGATTTACAAACTGCAAAGTCAAGGCTAATATGCAAAGAGGATTGTGTTATGTTCAGCCAGAACTGTTTGTTGGATGTTGTATGAAGTTGAAGGATGTAATCTATGACCTACAGAAGAGGAAAAAGATTTTCTGGACTTCTTTGACCTTTAACTGGGGTTTGAAAGGTGAGCAGAGTTTGAATGGGTNCCTGTAAATTTTCTCCTTTTGGATGTGTTGAGATGATGATGTAGTGAATCTCATGTTTAGATTCCATGATAATTAAACATTTTTACTATTAAGTAGCTAAATAATTCTTAGTTAAAAGAAACAGTTAAACTAATTCTTAGGTGGCTAAAATGTATTATTAAATTTTTAATAATTATTAAGTGTATTATTAAAAAGAAAAATAAAACTGTATTTGAAAATCAATCGATTCAAAAACAGACTGCAAAGAAACAAAAGTGAAATTGGTTTCAAAACTTATTACTTAAAGAAGTTTAGAAAGCATGAAGTTGAGAGAGAGGGAGAGAGAGGGAGAGAGAGAGAGTGTGTGTGTTTGTGTGTGTGTGTGTGCATGTGGGTGCGTTTGGAGGGTGGGTATTGTGAACCAGAAGTAAAAAGATTTTACTAAGAAGAAAGAAAAGAAGGAAGTGCTGGCGAGAAGGCAGGGGAGTAACAGTTAGCGCCTGACTCTCAGGACTCCCGTCACAGTTCCTGGCTGCACCAGTCACAACTTGCCTTGGAAACAGCCCTGATTACTATTAGCCAAACAGCCTGCTGCCCTGAATCTACACAGAGCAATTCCTCTCAAAGACTGTGGAAGGGTCCCAACTCTGACTGCAAAAGGAGTCCCCCAATCACGGGAACTTCAGGAGGGCAGGCATTCACGTGTTGTCAAACCCTGGCCAAGAACTCATACCCCCAGATCTACTTAAGAAGGGGTGCCCAACCTCCAGGATCTAATGCCTGATGATCTGAGATGGAGCTGATGTAATAATAATAGAAATAAAATGCACAATAAACGCAATGCCCTTGAATCATCCCCAAACCATCCATCCCACGGTCAGTCCTCGGAAAAATTTTTTCCATGAAACTGGTCCCTGGTGACAAGAAGGTTGGGGACCACTGTGCTGAAGAACTACCCAGAGAACGTTAAGAACCCACTACAGTTCATAGCAGACGCCTAAGCAATGAAATCGGAGCCTCCAGGGAGGACAGGAGCATTCCCAGTTTCAACCAGGGTTGAGAATATAAACTGACTTTGAGCTTTTATGTGCTCAACTGTCAAAAAAATATTTAAGTATAGTAATATTGGCTACACACCATTAAAACCCAAACCATAGTTGTTGAGTTTTATATGATCTGGGTAGTTAATTTTAACAGCTCCTCTGTACATTTCTAAGAAAATAGTTTTAAATGACATCTACAAGATAGAAAAATATTTCAGTTAAATAAAACTCTTGCTGTAACTATCTTCTGCAATGAGTTTCACATCCAGGGCACCTGGGACCTCCATCAAATTTGAAAAAGTTTAGTTCTATCTGATGGTAACATATGAATTCAAAGCCCCCTTGATCTGTAACAGAGAACAATTAATTCAGTTTATACAAATCTTTTTTAAAAGAATTAATCCAGCATTTGAAAACATGGCTCACGGTTGACATAAAATGCTGTCAGGGGTTTTTATTCCAGAAAGTATCCTGCTTGAAGGAGGCATGTGGAACAGCTGGAGAGCATCAGACTTGCCAGTCTCAGCAAGATGACATTTTTCCCAATTGATTTATTTAAATTTCATTTCAAAAAAAAAAATACACTCAAAAGCAGTCTCACTCCGAGGTTCAACATTTCGCAACGCCTACATATTTCCATTAAGAACCCAACTTTGATGGTTTCATTTGAGGATGCTCTGGGGACAGAATTCTTACCTGCATTAGAGCAGATGATGTCTTGAGAATTCTTGCACATCTGGTTACTCTTTTTCTTGGTCAGGTCACAGTTGGTTGGGTACTGGCAAGCGTCACCAAACCAGCCTTCATCACATTTGCATCTGCCACAGTCACACTTACCATGGCCTGAGAATTTAACAACATCCAGTTAGACTTAGACTGTTCTCCAGAGAATCTCAAGAGTGATGCTGGCTCAGGAATGAGTCATAATAAATTCAAACACAAGTATATGACAGCAGCTGGTGAGGAGGGAGGGGGGGCCAGGTAACACTATTTCTGCTCCATACAATGGACTATGTGGGCTTTATTTCCAAAATCAACTTTGATAACTCATTCTAAAAACATTAACTCATAGAGACATAGGCTAGATAATTAACCAGAGGTCTAAAAAACACATGGTCAGAAAATTTAGCACCAAAAAAGTCCACCCAGGCACTTGCACATTTAAGACACAAAAACCCAATAAAAATTGTTTCCATTTAGCTGCATTTTATAACACATAAAACCACAAACTCTAAGTAAGGAATCTTAGATAAAATTCTACTAAACATTGGCCTTATGTATATTTGAATTTCATATGCAATAAAATTGTATAGATATATTAAATATATATCTCTATATATTTATAATTTTCCCACTTTGGGATAAGATTAACATGAAAAATAAGTATACATTTCGTTTCCTGATGGGAAAATTTGGTTCAGGAGTCAAAAGGATAAGAGTCATAGGCATCCACCTTCCCAAAAGTCTCTTGACCTTTCATTCTCTCACGTCAACATTTTGCTGTTTTTATTTTTGCGGTCATTAATTTCATCAAGTCTTGTTTGAAGAAGCCAGCTAATGTTTTTATTGACTGCATATTAGTCAGAAGTGCAAAAACACATACAATCCCTGGTCTTTTGTCCTCAAGGGATTTACAAACTGCAAAGTCAAGGCTAATATGCAAAGAGGATTGTGTTATGTTCAGCCAGAACTGTTTGTTGGATGTTGTATGAAGTTGAAGGATGTAATCTATGACCTACAGAAGAGGAAAAAGATTTTCTGGACTTCTTTGACCTTTAACTGGGGTTTGAAAGGTGAGCAGAGTTTGAATGGGTTGAAGGGAGAATGAAGAAGAAGGTGTTAGTCACTCAGTCTTGTCCGACTCTTTGTGACCCCATGGACTGTAGCCCACCAGGCTCCTCTGTCCATGGAATTCTTCACGCAAGAATTCTGGAGTGGGTTGCCATTTCCTTCTCCAGGGGATCTTCCTGACCCAGGGGTTGAACCCTGGTCTCCTGCATTGCAGGCAGACTCTTTACCATCCGAACCACCAGGGAGAAAATATTTGTATATTATTCAAGGTGACAGTGCTGTGTCTTAGTGCCTACGTCAGGCACTATGAATTTCTCACAGGCCACAATGAGACGGAATCATAGATCTGGGGCCAACAGTCATTCGAGGTGGTGGCCAAAATCCACACGATGAGGTCCAGATGGTCAGTCAGAGTGGATGGCTCAAAGGCATGCCATGTGGGCATGTCGGGCAGAGCCTGGGTCTCTAATCGGCTCTGACTTTAAAACTCCTCTGCATGTGGCCCAGTCCATGTAAGGGTTTCTATTCCTGTTGCATTTTTCAAATTAATTATTCTGTTTTACAAATAACACCTTGCCTGCACCCTAATTGCAATTCATTTTATCCAGTGCATGTTACTTTATCAAACTGATTGTATCATCTTGCATCCCTGTCTGGTCCTACACGATACTGTCAATCTCAGCCAACTTAGTATCACTGACAAGCATAAATGATCTCTCCCGCCAACCATCTAGTCTATCTATGAACGTATTGAGCCAAATTCTTAAAGTGGCTAAACCTCTTTTGGTGAATTAAGAATCTCGGTCACTGTAACGATTCTTTAATAATATTACTGTTTTAGGTTAAAAAATGTGAAATAGCCACTTTTAAAATAAATTTATTTATCTTTAATTGAAGGATAAGTGTTTTACAATATTGTGTTGCTTTCTGCTGTACACCAACATGGATCAGTCATAGGTACACATAGAATCTCCTCCCCTCTAGAATCTCCCTCTCACCCGATCCCACCCCTTAGGTTGTCACAGAGCAACAGGTTTGAGCTCCCTGTGTCACACAGCAAAGAAACAGCCACTTCTATGTAAATGTCAGCTATTTTTTATGGTTCATCCCAATAACGAAAGCCCCATAGCAACTATGAAGAAAATAAGAATGATTTATAAGAAAAGGAAGTATCTAGAAAAAGAACACATCTTTTATATTGGATGGAAAATCTTAAACTCCAAAAACTAGGTATACATGACAGAGGTGGGCAATGGTTTGTGGGTCAAAGGTTACAGACTTTTTAAAATGGAGAAGATTTGGAAAAATAGAGGAAAAATTAGGAAAATGTACAGATGATACTAAAAGGCTCATTCATCTCACAATGACTCCATTAAACATCAGTAGAAGCTATATTTTCGGTGCTTATACCCCAAAGTTATTAGTACATGGAGGTGCAGTTTCAGAAACTTCTTCCATAAAAGGCTCTATGATAAAATAAACATGGAAAGTCAGTCAGTCAGTCAGTTCAGTCGCTCAGTCATGTCCGACTCTTTGCGACCCCATGAATCGCAGCACACCAGGCCTCCCTGTCCATCACCATCTCCCGGAGTTCACTCAGACTCATGTCCATTGAGTTGGTGATGCCATCCAGCCATCCCATCCTCGGTCGTCCCCTTCTCCTCCTGCCCCCAATCCCTCCCAGCATCAGAGTCTTTTCCAATGAGTCAACTCTTTGCATGAGGTGGCCAAAGTACTGGAGTTTCAGCTTTAGCATCATTCCTTCCAAAGAAGTCCCAGGGTTGATCTCCTTCAGAATGGACTGGTTGGATGTCCTTGCAGTCCAAGGGACTCTCAAGAGTCTTCTCCAACACCACAGTTCAAAAGCATCGAAAGAACATGGAAAGAGACATGCTATATTCTTCTCTTAGAGTCTCATGATATATACCAGCACACTGAAGTCCATCAGAGGTCTTTTCAAGCTATTTAACTTTATTTAGAATACACAATTTTCTTTTTATTAGGGGGCCCCTTTTCCTCACATCTTATGTTAACATCTTAAGCACACAAGGCCAGCTGAAGTGTTTTCACCTTTTCCTTGAGGATCTGACTGCAAGCAAAGATGACAGCTAAGGCAGGATAGGGCCAGCTGCTTTTATGTTTTATCTAAACTTCATGCCCGGTAGGGTCTTCTAGATTCGCTTTCCTCCATTTAGGGAAGCACATGGGAGCAGACGTTTTTTTCTTTTTTTACTGTCAAAAATTACCAAGGAATAGCCTGTATAACTTTATCAGGAGATAAGTGCACAATGTTTTTAGAAAGAAAAGAATCTTTAAATAAGTCCTACTCTTTGAAAGGAAAAGTGTCACTCAGTCGTGTCCGACTCTCTGCAACCCCTTGGACTGCAGCCCAGTAGGCCCTCTGTCCTTGGAACTCTCTAGGCAAGAATACTGGAGTGGGTAACCATTTCCTTCTCCGGGGATCTTCCCGACCCAGGAATCAAACCTGGGTCTCCTGTGTTGCAGGCAGATTCTTCACTGTGAGCCACCAGGGAAGATCCTCTTTACCCAAGGTTAAAAAGAATTTTGGCCAACCTCAGGGAATGAGGCTGCTGTAGTACTGAAGCAAGGTAATCTCTATTGTAGTGTCAACAACATGGCTTCGCCGAACATTCAGTTTGGCAAAACACTTTATCCACTGTGTGCTAGTTTGCTGAGGCTGTCATCCAAAGTACCATATACTGAAAGGCTTAAAACAACAGAAGTTTCCTCACTCTAGCGCCCCCAAACTGACATCAAGGTGCCAACGGCCTGATTCCTTCTAGAGGCTCTGCAAAAGACATGCTCCCATTCCTGTCTCCCACCTACTGGTGGCTGCCTGCACTCCTGGCGCTCCTTGTCTGAGCAAGCTTTCCTTGCTCCGCTCCTGTCTTCATGTGGTTTTTCCTCTATGTATCTGTGTCTTCAAATCTTTCTCCTTATAAGTGCATGGGTCACTGGATTTAGAGTCCATCAGCCTTCTGGAGGACCTCATCTTAATTACATCTTCAAAGACTGTCTTCCCAAATGTCACATTCAAGGCACCAGGTGGGGGGATTTCACCCATCCTTTACTGGGGCATAATTTAATCCTCAAGAGTTGCAAGTAATAGATCCTGATTACCCTCTTTCCTACCTAGATGGAATATTTAAAAGCACAGACATCACTTTGCCAATAAAGGTCCATAGAGTTAAAGCTATGGTTTCTGTAATAGTCACATAAGGATGTGAGAGTAAGACCATAAAGAAGGCTGGGTGCAGAAGAATTTATCTTTCAAACTGTGGTGCTGGAGAAGACTCTTGAGAGTCCCTTGGACTGCAAGGAGATCAAACCATCAATTCTAAAGGAAATTAACCCTGAATATTCATTGGAAGGACTGGTGCTGAAGCTGAAGCTCCAATACTTTGGCCACCTGATGCAAAGAACCAACTCATTGGAAAAGACCCTGATACTGGGAAAGACTGAAGACACAAAAAGGGGACGACAGAGAAGGAGATGGTTAAATGGCATCACTGACTCAATGGATATGAGTTTGAGCAGAATCCAGGAGATGGTAAAGGACAGGGAAGCCTGGCATGGTGCAGTTCATGGGGTCACAGTGGGTTAGCCACTGAACTGAACTACATATTCACATATAAGATGTGGTCTTTTTATTTCCTCTTAGATATGAAAATAAATGGCTAGAACTGAGAGCAGCTCCCCACTCCCCATTTCTCTGCTATACTAGGAGGGCCTGAGAATTCCCACCGACAGCCTGGCCCAGGGCCACGTGTGCTTCCACAGCTCTGCTAGGCCCTCTTCTGCCCCACTCCTCCCACAGTCGAGGTCCCTGATCACCCCCAGGCCCAGGACATCTGCACCACCCCAGACTAGGAGGAAAGCCACAGCAAGCTCTGGAAGACATGGGGAGATCTTCGTGGTAGAAGGTCCTGGTCCCAGTCTCCTTGGGCTAGGGGGCAGAGGTGGAATGGACTACTACTCAGCCATGAGAAAGAAGGCGATCCTTCATTTGGAGCAACATGAAGGGACCTGAGGGCAAAATGCAAAGTGAAATAAGTCAGATGGAGAAAGAGAAATAGTGTGTGATTTCACTTACACATGGGACCTGAAAATAACGAGCCAGGCAAACAAACAAGCCAAACACCAAACTCATAAAAAAAGAGGTTTGTACTTAACAGGGTGGGGACAGAATTGGATGAAGGTGGTCGAAAGGTACAGACCTCAGTATTATGACGAATAAGTACCAGTCTGTCACGTACAACACGATGACCACAGTTAATATACATTGGGCTTCCCTGGTGGCTCAGATGGTAAAGAATCTGCCTCCAATGCAGGAGACTCAGGTTCAATCCCTGGGTTAGGAAGATCCCCTGGAGAAGGGAGACGGAAACCCCCTCCAGTATTCTTGCCTAGAGAATCCCCATGGACAGAGGAGCCTGGCGGCTATAGTCCATGGGATTGCAAAGAGTTGGACACGACTGAGTGACTAAGTGCTCACACACACACACACACACACACACATACACACACACACTGAAGCAGTGGTCCTCAACCTTTTGGGCACTAGGTACCAATTTTGTGGAAGATAATTTTTCCACTGACCAGCGCAGGGAATGTTTTCAGGATAATTCAAGCTCACTACATTTATTGTGCACTTTATTTCTATTATTATTACATCAGGTCAACTTTAGATTATCAAGCATTAAATTCTGGAGGTTAGGGGACCTGCTGTACATTCAAAAGTTAAGGAAGTCAATCCTAAGAGTTCTCATGACAAAGAGAAAACAACACCTTCTTTCTTTGTATTTCTATGAGATGACAGATGTTAACCAAAGTTATTGTGGCTACTATTTATATGTAAATTATTATGCTGCACACCTTAAGCTTACACAATGCCATGTCAACTGTATCTTAATAAAGCTGGAAATAAATCTTGATTATTAATTACTACCCCATCATTACTAACTGAAAATAATTTTTCATCTATAGGAGCATAGATGTTAAAAAATTATTCGCTGTGCATGTCAGATACACTGCTAGAGCCACACAATAACCTTGAAATAGACTGTTTTAATCTGAGAACTCAGTTGGCCTTGCAAATCTAACTTCTTGTTGCTTAGTTGCCAAGTTGTGTCTGGCTCCTTGCGACCTCATGGACCGTACGTAGCCCACTAGGTTCCTCTATCCATAGGATTTCCCAGGCAAGAATACTGAAGTAGGTTGCCATTTCCTTCTCCAGGAGATCTTCTTGACCCAGGGATCGACCCCTCATCTCCTGCACTGGCAGGAAGATTCTTTACACCGAGCCACCTGGGAAGCTCACAGATCTACTTGCTTTGGTAGGTAAACTTCCAAGACCAGCATTGTATCCTAATGTCCAGTGGATTCAAACAAGCTCATTTAATAATAGACACACTCAATTTTTCTCCTGTTCTTTCTAAGCCACTATAGCTCTTCCAGCCTCTCTAGGTATAAGAAACAAAAGAACAATGCCACATCTAAATTCTAAGAAAAGGATCTCTGGGCTAATTTTACAATTATTTCATGGTTTGTAATAGAAATGACTGTTTTCAAGACAGGGGCACCAGTTCCTCCCTGTTTCTTTATTTAAAAAAAAAAAAAAAAAGACTTCTTAGATAGTTATTTCCCACTTCTATGTGAAGGATGGAAGGATTCTGTGTAGAAGGGAACTTTGCCCCAGAAATGGAAAGATCTGCTCTCTAGTCTTGCCTAGACACTAATCCACACATGACCTGGATTAGGAAAGTGGAAAAGAGAGAAAAGGAAAACTAATAAGTACTGGTTTCCGGGTAGAGTGATAAGTACTTTATGCAGGCTAGTCTCTTTGGCTTCCATAAGGAGCCAGTGAGATAGATTTTGTTTCCTTGTTTTACAAATAAGACGAACAAAGTATAATTAGCTCACTTAGCTGAAAAGTTGTGTTTTTCCTGTTACAATCACCATTATCCATTTAGTTGCAACGCAGTAAACATGAGAGGTCAAACCAGTCAGTCCTAAAGGAAATCAACTCTGATTATTCATTGGAAGGACTGGTGCTGAAGCTGAAGCTCCAAGACTTTGGCCACCTGATGGGAAGAACTGACTCATTGTAAAAGACCCTGAGGCTGGGAAAGACTGAGGGCAAGAGGAGAAGGGGGCTCAGAGGATGAGGTGGTTGCATGGCATCACTGACTCACTGGACAGGAGTTTGAGCAAACTCAGGGAGACAGTGAAGGAGAGGGAAGTGTGGCGAGCTGCAGTCCATGGGGTCACAGTCAGACATGACTGAGCAACTGAACAACAACAGCAAACATGAGAGCAGCTTTTTGCTCCAGGAACAGTGGGGTCAGTGAGGACTGGCGGCTTGATGACACCCATTGTTTTTGATGTTTCCTTTTGTCACTCACATGCTCAGAACTGGATTACTCAATACTTGTCGAAAGAATCCTAACAGCAAAATCATCAGACTTTACTACTGAAAATTAAACAATGCTAAAGCTGGCAGATTAAAGAATTCAGGAGTCTAGTTATCTGATTTCTCTGGACCTCACTGTGCTGATCCGCAAAGTTAACAGATTGGACTGAATCACCCCCAAGATTCCTTTCGCCTTGAAAACTCCATACTACACCCTCAGTTATCTTGTTTTTGCTACAATAAACCAAGGTAGTCCCTTCAAACAGCGCATTCAACATATTAAATCAGGGGGATGGTGGTGGATATTGTTACTGAATCTGTTCGCTACTGATAATATCATGGAACAAAATCCTACTTGTTACTCAAAGCATCCACTAAAACACTGTACATTATCCTGATAAGTTTATTTTTAAAGTGGGTTTGGGTTGAATACTGCTAAAATTCAGGGATTTAACATTAGAATTCTGGTAACCTGAAATAATTATACATTGTAAAACATAAAATATAAACTATAGCAAACAATACACAATGTTTTGGCTGAATCTTGGGTAGTAAATTCACAAACATATAATTATACATCATATTCAAGAATTATACAAGACACTCAGACACAAGCACTAGCTTGGAAATTCGGAAAACCTAAGTGCTCATATACATTCTGCCATAGTTGGTCTCCTGATCTTCACCAGGTGAGTTAATATTCTAACACTTTAGGACTCATTTGTTCTTTGTGGTCTGGTAACTTAAACATGTACATAAATACATAAATACAGTATTTCTCAAAGGATGCAGGGTATGTGTCTTTAAAGTGAAAGTCGCTCAGTCAGTCTTTGCGACCCCACGGACAATACAGTCCATGGAATTCTCCAGGCCAGAATACTGGAGTGGGCAGTTGTTCCCTTCTCCAGGGGATCTTCCCAACCCAGGGATAAAATCCAGGTTTCCCCCATTGCAGGTGGATTCCTTACCAGCTGAGCCACCAGGGAAGCCCCAAAATACTGGAGTGGATAGCCTATCCCTTCTCCAGGGGATCTTCCCAACCCAGGAATTGAACCAGGGTCTCCTGCATTGCAGGCAGTTTCTTTATCAGTTGAGCCAACAGGGAAGCCCAAGTGTCTCTAGTGGGGAATTATTAGAATTGTCTTCCCTGCTCTGTTTTATCNAGCCTATCCCTTCTCCAGGGGATCTTCCCAACCCAGGAATTGAACCAGGGTCTCCTGCATTGCAGGCAGTTTCTTTATCAGTTGAGCCAACAGGGAAGCCCAAGTGTCTCTAGTGGGGAATTATTAGAATTGTCTTCCCTGCTCTGTTTTATCCACGTTTATCAAGAAGCTGGTGTTCCCACCCTACCCCATCATTAGAAGATGTACTATATTCCTCAGGTGTCTTGAGAAGGGAAAGAGAAGGAAAGATTACTGGACCAGATGATAGAAACTTTCAGTTCTCTATTCCTCTAGCTCCAGTTCTAAGAGCTTTTCCATCGGAAACCTTTACCAAGATTCCCTCATTTTCTTCTGTAATTAAAAAATAAAATAAAATGCACCCTCAGTTCCTTTAGTTTCTTCCTTGGCTTGTTGCTCTGTGTAGGGGTATTTTATTCAAGAGCGTCTCTTCATCTCAAGAAGCCACTCAAGTCTTGTGAAAGTCGCCCGGTTGGATCCAGCTCTTTGCAACCCCATGGACTGTAGCCTGCCAGGCTCCTCTGTCCATGGAATTTTCCAGCCAAGAATACTGGAGTGGGTTGCCATTTCTCACTATCCACAAACAGTATTTCTTAGTCGATGGAAATGAACTTAGTCAAACTGGAATCTAAGAATCTCAGAACACTGTAACCAGACTAGGAAACTGGGAAAGAGTGACATCTCCCCAGTTTTACTAAGAACAAAATGAAGCTCAATGCTCACCATCACCCACCTCCTTCTCATTTAGATAAAGATATGTGTCAAGGAATAGGGTCAATGGAGATATGTATATATGGATCTCAATGGAGATACTTATACATATATATGTATACATAGGTGAAACAGCTGTGAAAGGGCAAGCACATGACACAGGCCACATATATGGACATACATACATGTTTATATATGTCCATATATACACTCTTGGGTAGCTCACTCATGTATAACTGATTCACTTTGCTGTACAGCAGAAACCAATGCAACGTTGTATATCAACTGCATGCCAACAAAAATAAATCTTAAAAAGTCAATAGGAAAAAAATTCAATAGAAATCCCCCATATAACAAAGCAGTCATTGGGAAACAGATAAAATGATTCTCCATGACTTATCTTTCTAATCATTCTCCCTAGGATGCCTCCATTCCCCAAACCCTATTTTCTAGAAAATAAAACCACTTTATTTGTTTGAAAAGAATATCGGGCCTTTCCTGTTGGCCCTGTTGCAACTCCTAAATTCCAGTGGGCTGTGGGAAGGTTCCCTAATATAGAGCTTCTAAAATATGCCCAGAAGTGGACACTATCAAAAACATGGACTTTTAATAACCTACCTTTTTAAAAAATCTATTTTTTAAAAAAGACCTCTCCTATTGCTCCTTAAAGAAGTCTGTGCAATGGCTAAAACAAAGCTATGATCACCTCAAGGTCTTCAAGCATTATGATCAAGAGATTCTTCAGGTATTTTACCCTCAACCAACTGAAAAGGAGCAGATGGTAGCAATTGATTATTTTATTTCCTTCTCAATTAGTTCAAAAATTAATAAACATTTATATGTTCAGTCCAACTTTAATGTAAATCTCATAACAAGGACTTTTCTATTAATTCAATAACCCCCTAGGGTACCTCTCCTCTAAGCTGTTCATAAAAGCGGGTACTAAATAAAAGTTGTTGACAGTTTGGTTCACTTGATTGGAAAAAAAATGAAACTACTCTCTTGAAAGCAAGTAAAGCACTTTAAGTCAAGACATTTTCTACAATACAAAGATCAGTCAGCAGAAAAAAATACTTATTATCAGTAGTTGGCATGGAGACTAAATTGAGCTCATTACTATTCATTTTTAAAACTTTTTAGGAACCCAAGAAGTCATTTAGAAAATTGGGAAAAAAGCAACTCATGGACAAGGTAAAATGTTTTCAAATGAGTTGTCACCGTTGGCTCCCTTTTAAAAAAATTAAAATCTAGATCAGCAGACAGAAAAATTAAATGCAATTTAGCAAATAAAACCAGAGGGCAAAGGTGCTTTTTAGGATATAATACTCTGTTACACTGTTCTGACATCCCTACTCATTTTAGGAGGAGTGAAAACTAGACACAGTTCATTCACAAGCAGCTCTTATAGAAACCATATATATTGGAAGAGGAGAGGCAAACTTAACTGAGAAGTATGTTTAGAGGATGGAAAGGAAAGGAAATTGGCTTGGGCACACAACTCACTTGGCCTATGGGATGCTAGTAGACCTTTATGCAGAGGCATGAAATATGCTTTGCACAGCTGGGCTTGACTTCTTCTCTTTTACCATCAATTGACAAGACTTGTGGAGCAGATCTGAACCAAACGTGCGACTAGTTTATGTCAACCAACTCCCACCCAAAGGTTCCCCAGGGGGCTCAGTGGTAAAGAATTCGTCTGCTGATGCAGGCGTTGCAGGAGACGCAGGTTCACTTCCTGTGTGGGGAAAGATCGCCTGGAGAAGAGAATAGCAATCCGCTCTAGTATTCTGCCTAGCAAATCCCATGGACCCAGAACCTGGTGGGCTACAGTCCACGGGGTTGCAAAGAGTCAAGCACAGCTGAGCACACCCTCCCACCCAAACCACGGACACATGAGCACAAATAAACTATTGCCATTTGAAGTTAAAAAAAAAAACAAAAAAAAAAAACAGAAAGAAAGCAAGAAAGGAAAGGTTGCCATAATAGTGTGCTCGCTTGTTTTGAAGCCATTAAAATCAAGGTGTTTTGAGAATGGGAAAAGAGTATGACAACAGTGGTATTAGCCTGAGCTCCAAAGAGAAGGAATATCTTCGCATGAAAATATAAACAGTTTGGGAGCTTCCTTGGTGGCTTCGTGGTAAAGAATCCTCCCGCCAATGCAGGAGACGTGGGTTTGATCCTGATCTGGGAAGATCCCACCTGGCTTGGAGCAACTAAGCCCGTGTGCCACAAGTATTGGGCCTGGTGTGCAAGAGCCCAGGAGTCACAACTGCGGGGCCCAGGAGCTGCAACTCCTGAAGCCTGCGTGCCCTAGGGCCCATGCTTTGCAGCAAGAGAAACCTGCAATGGGAAGTCCATGCACCACCACTGGAGAGCGGTCCCTGCTTGCCACAACTAGAGAAGAGCCTGCACAGCAACGAGAACCCAGCACAGCCAAAAATAATGAACAAATACATGAAAGCTAAAACAAAAGACACAAACAATTCCAAACTTACCAACCCCCAGGATGCACTCTCTGCGACTGGGTCATGAATTATGTCATTCCCCACTCTGAAAAGTTATAGTTATCACCATCATCCATGACAGATAAGTTTCACCTACCATTCAATTTCAAAATATCCCTTTTTAATCATGCTAGATAATGTATCTTGCATTCCTTTTTACATTGGTATAGAGATATTTACTCTGGAAAATAGCTTTACCAAACTATACTGCTGCTGCTGCTAAATCACTTCAGTCGTGTCCAACTCTGTGTCCCCCATCCCTGGGATTCTCCAGGCAAGAATACTGGAGTGGGTTGCCATTTCCTTCTCCAATGCATGAAAGAGAAAAGTGAAAGTGAAGTCGCTCAGTCTGTCCGACTGTTAGCGACCCCATGGACTGCAGCCCACCAGGCTACTCCGTCCATTGGATTTTCCAGGCAAGAGTACTGGGGTGGGGTGCCATTGCCTTCCCCGACCAAACCATACTAGAACACCTAAAAATAAAAAAATATATATTAAAATTCTGAGTTACAAATCACTTTAATTTGCATTATTTGGGTATCAAAATGACACACACACAAAAAAACAGAAAACCAGTATTACCATCCTCACCTACTGAAGCGAAAAGTCTCAGTTAATGCCTTTAAACAATTCCTCTAAACTTTCAACCAAGCTCTCAAGTCTCCCACTCAGCTTGGGTACCCACAAGGGTGACCAGGAATGAAATCCCCCCAGCTTTCTATCCTTCCTCCCTCTTAAGGAACCCTCATTCACTCTGCCTCCTTCCTGCAGCCCCAGAGGCTGTGTCTCGGTCCATTCCTTTCAGGGAATCTCAGTTTCTTTGCCATCTGTTTCCTCTCTCTCCCCTGACTCAACCTCAGCTTCATTGTTAGCACCTTCCTCTTACACCGTGAAATTCATCAAGCGTCTCCTGGTCTCTACTAAAGGTAATAAACACTCCCTCTATTAAACCCAAGTCCCTATTAGTCTCTACTCCAAATCAATGCTCCGCTCCTTATTTAAAGCTCCAGGGAGGTAGTGTTCCACTGCCAGTCTCACCTTTTATCTGCAATCTCATTTCAGTCCCACCATTCAGTCCCACCATGACATTAGAAATTTTAATGTGCTTTTTATTCCTTAATTCAATTGATATTTAAATCCTTATCTTATCAGTTGTTTCTCAATCCTTTGGCACCTTCCCCTCTTTCTCCCACCCTGCCACTTGTCTTCTCTCCTCCTCACCCTCCTCCATCCTGCCTGAACACACAGCATCAATAAAATCCATATTTCCCAGTGTATCTTAGACAATCTAAGGAAAGTAAGAGGAATAAAGCGACTAGGATATTTATTCTGAAGAGAGTTAATTAACCTAAGCTCATCATTACACCACTGAATCACACTAAGTTGAACTAAGTCATGTTTAATTATTTTACTTTTTCCACTGGCATTCAGTGAACAGTTGGAAAATAAGAGGAAAACTCATAACGAGTATCAGAGAAAATCTGAAAAGGAATTAAAAGCAGTATTTCCTTTGCTTAGCCAAATATGCAAGCTTCAAGTTAAATAAAGTCTTCACATATACTCACTTATCAGTTTTCTTAAAATTAGCAACAGACTTTGTTCTTAGCTTTGATGTTATTTTTCTACCTAAAATATATCTTGGAGAGATTTTGTAAAGAACTGTGAAGGCGTATATTAACGCATGTCTGTGGAAGCTAGACAAACAGTATAGATGATCTTATTTGCAAAGCAGAAATAGAGACACGGAGAACAAACATATGGTACCAAAGGGGAAGGGGGGTGGGAAGAACTGGAACTGATATACACATGTGTGTGTGTGTGTGTGTGTGTGTGTGTAACTGATATATATATATATATATATATATATATGTGTGTGTGTGTGTGTGACACACACACACTACTATGTATAAAGTAATTATACCTACTGTATGGCACAGGGAACGCTATTCAGTGCTCTAAATAGGAAAAGTGAAGTTGCACAGTCGTGTCCAACTCTTTGCGACCCCATGGACTGTAGCCCACCAGGCTTCTCCATCCATGGGATTCTCCAGGCAAGAATACTGGAGTGGGTTGCCACATCCTTCTCCAGAGGATCTTCCTGATCCAGGGATCGAACCCAGGTCTCCTGCATTGCAGGCAGACGCTTTAACCTCTGAGCCACCAGGGAAGCCTCTAAATAGGAAGGAAGTCCAAAAAAGAGGGGATATATCTGATTCACTTTGCTGCACAGTAGAAACTACCACAGCATTGTAAAGCAACTATTCTCCAATAAAAGTTAATATTTTTTTTAAAAAAAGGTTTCACAAAGAGACTAGTGACAGGTGCAGGAGCACATCTGACACAACCACCACATGTATTTTTTAAATTACTTAATTTTAATTGGAGGCTAATTACCATATGTATTTATACTCAAATTCTGTTTCTGAAAACACTAGCGTTCAAACTGAACGCCATTCTTCGAACTACTGTTAACAAGTAGAGAAATCATAAAGAAAGTAATACCTTTGTTTCTATGTCACACAAAATGGATATACCTACAAATGGAAGATAATCACCTATGGTTTTAATATTTAACAAAAGTATGCCTAATTTCAAGACACTGTAATAGTAAATATTCCATATGGTTATAATATGACAAGTAAAGAAAAATTGCAAAGAAGGGGCTGAGATTTTATTTTCCTCTATTTGAAACTAGTTAGAACAAATAAGCCTGCACCATTTCATGGACTCTGGCAAAAGACATGAGACTCTGGGTTCAGAGTCTAAGGACTGTATTGCTTACATCAATAGCAGTAACTAAAATCTCGATTTCCGTCAGTTACCCAAGCTCCAGTCCCCACAGGACAACACAAGGAGGAGTGGGTGATTCCTACACAAGTGGCAGGTTTATGGGAGAGAAACCTCCTGGGTGCGGATCCTGATTCTTATAATATACGTGGAATAAGCATGCCTGTTGAGAGTCCCCAGCACTGCAAGGCGATCCAACCAATCGATCCTAGAGGAAATCAACCCTAAATATTCATTGGAAGGACTGATGCTGAAGCTGAAGCCCCAATACTTTGGCCACCTGACGTGAAGAGCCAACTCATTGGAAAAGACGCTAATGCTGGGAAAGACTGAAGTTAAAAGCAGAAGGGGGCAGCAGAGGATGAGATGGCTGAGTAGCATCGCTGACTCAATGGACATGAATCTGTGAGCAAACTCCGGGAGGCAGTGGAGGACAGGAAAGGCTGCCATGCTGCATTCCATGGGTCACAAGGAATCAGACACATCTGAGCGACTGAACAATAGCAAAGCATGAAGAATCTATGCCAAAGAAGGGTGCACTGCTTTATTACACTAGGTTATAAATAAACCCTCTTTGCTTCAGAAAGAGACACTGGCTGTGTCTTGCAAGACTCTCTGTACAAACATACATGAAAGGATATCCTGGAATGAAAGCAATCAGTGCCTGTGATGAAAAAAGTACAGAAACATGAGAGACCCATGGAAAATTGTCTCCCAACCCCTATTCATGGCAACATCTTAGCCTACAGAGATCTGCTTTACTCATTCGAACAGAGGCATAATATTCCCCTGTATATACACCACAACCATGTAGCCACCCCTTTTAATGATTTCACTTCAGTTCAGCTGAATCGCTCAGTTGTGTCTGACTCTTTGCGACCCCATGAATCGCAGCATGCCAGGCCTCCCTGTCCATCACCAACTCCCGGAGTTCACTCAGACTCACGTCCATCGAGTCAGTGATGCCATCCAGCCATNTCTTTGCATTGATCGCTGAAGAAGGCTTTCTTATCTCTTCTTGCTATTCTTTGGAACTCTGCATTCAGATGCTTTTATCTTTCCTTTTCTCCTTTGCTTTTCACCTCTCTTCTTTTCATAGCTATTTGTAAGGCCTCCCCAGACAGCCATTTTGCTTTTTTGCATTTCTTTTCCATGGGGATGGTCTTGATCCCTGTCTCCTGTACAATGTCACGAACCTCATTCCATAGTTCATCAGGCACTCTATCTATCAGATCTAGGCCCTTAAATCTATTTCTAACTTCCACTCTATAATCATAAGGGATTTGATTTAGGTCATACCTGAATGGTCTAGCGGTTTTCCCTACTTTCTTCAATTTGATTTCACTTAACTAGTTTTAATCATTTACCACTGCAAACAATGTTGTCATAGGGGTTCTTCCTTAAACAGGCATCTTTAAGCAGAAGTGTGAAAAGATCTGTGGGATAAATTATTACAAAGGAAGTTTAGGGATAAAAGGGCATGCATATCATTAAAAGATTTGTCTCCAAAATGATACTAAATACACTCCCACCTATAATGTGTGAGGATCACTTGCCAACACATAACATGGAATATCACCAAGTAACCTGAGTTGATCTGAGCATCAAAAATTACATTGGATAATTTTGTTGACATGTGTCAACTATGGATGAGATTCAACATGTTTTCTTTGGTTTATAAATCATTTTTATTTTATAAACAAAATCATTCTTTGTCTCATTTTCTTACAATGTTCTGCTTATATATATTTTGCCAACTTTTCCATTGGTTGTTGGACGTTTTCATGATTTTTATGAGCAGTGGATTTTATGTTAAAGAATTTAGTCTCTTTTCTGTCATTATATTCAAATTTTTATGATATCAAATTTGGTAAGCTGCAGTTTGGGTTTATTTTCCTTTTGCAAGAGTTTTAAGAGGATTTTTTAAATAAGTATCCTTACTATATATCTTTGCTGTGTGAACTCAGCAAGTTATTTAATCTTTCTATATATGCCAGGATTCATGTCTGTAAAATGGGAACAACAGTAGTATTTGTATTATAGTTATTATAAGGATTAAGTCAGATGACTTGTAAAGTGCTTAAGATAGTGACTGTCACATAATAACCATTATGTAAGTATTTATTAAATCCTTAAAATTTTTTTTCTGTCTCCTATAATTTTCTCCTTGAGTACTTGCATCTTCTCTTTGAGTTCATTGCTGAGAAGCAATTTATCCATTAAAAATAATCCTTTCTTTTTAATTTCATAAGTCATTCATAATTTATTTTTAGCTTCACAGTACAGTATTTCAGATGATGACTTATTATCTGAGTGTTGATTATTATTTATGTTCTGTATTTCTTATATTATTTTTCCAGGTCTCATACTAATTTCTTATTTATTATTCATCACTGAAGAGAGGGATTTTTTTCCTGGGACAATTATTTTTGAAAGGATAATGTGGAAAGGAATCAGATATGTGAACTTCTCCATGAATGCTGGTTTGCCCATACATGCAAATAGTTTATTATTAATTTCTGAAGGTAAAGTTGATGAATGAAATGTTATATGAATATGTAAGTTTAACAGATATGCCCATAATGTCTTCTAAAATGGCTGTAAATGGCTTTCATTTCCACTGAGGACTGTAAGTCAGTTCATTGTTAGTGTTTTCTCTTTACGCTCAACTGGAAAAGAAATCTTTTCCAGGCTCCATAATACCACGTACACATCTATTACTTCCCTAACCCATAATTATCTCTTGATACAGCTTTCTGCCCTACTAAACAGTTACCTTCTTTAGGCTATGTGCCATCTTAATTTTATATCCTTGGTTCCTATCCAGTTTTCTGGCACACAGTAATTACCAAAATTAAAAAAAGTTTGATAAATATATAGATGATGAAGAAGGCATAAAATTATTGCCCAGGGGCACACTACTGGTAAATAATAGAAGTAGTGATGAATCCAGCATTTTCTTCCTGCAAATCATATTTTTCATACATTCGTATAAGTTTCCACATTTACATGAATATAAATTAAAGGACTCAACCTTAGGTAAAAAACCTGTTTTATATATTTGAAATTATAATTATCCTTCAAATGACTTGCAAATGACTCTTATTCAGTCTAATACTGGCAAAATTATGGTATATGGTTTGCACAGACATTAATAATAAGCTTTAATTCATATGATATTTTAAAGCTTGGTTCAAATATAGTTTCCATCTATGTAACCAAAGTTTGACATAGGATTAATAAATCCTCATTTCATAATTCTTTTTTTGGTTAAGCTGCAACTAACTACAGATAATTGTGACTAAAACTCAACTGCTTCTAATGCAAATACTCTTAGAGAATCCCTTCTTTTTCAGATAAGATACAGACAACATTTAGAGTCCATTCTAAGGTGAAAATACTTGGGAGCTGATTATAGTAATTTAATAGGTTGTGATCCATAAGACACCTTTAATTATCTAGCTAGGAGAGGCGAGGAACATTTTTGTTTTATGTGAAAAATGTGTATGTTTTTAAATGAATAATTTTATTTAATTAGGATTCTTAAATCTAGGAAATTCAGTGAGATTACCATTGTGCTGTATGTTAATAAAATAAACTGCTCAGTTGTCAAAATTTATACTTTCAACTTAACTTTTGCCAAAGCAACACCACAGGCAACAGCATCCTCAAACTGCCACATATTTTCAGTCTGAATGGTTGAACTCAAAGCCCTTCTTCAGGGACTCTCTGTTGGCCCAGTGGTGAGGATTTTGCCTTCCAATGCAAGGGATGTGAGTTCGATCCTTGGTCAGGGAACTAAGATCCCACATGACTCGAAGCCAAAAAAAAGAACATAAGCAAAAAGCAGAAAATATTGTAACAAATTCAATAAAGGCTTTAAAAATGGTCCTCATCCAAAAAAAAAATCTTTGGGACAAAAAAAGCCTTTCCTATGTTCAATGCAGGATGCAGGACGCTTGGGGCTGGTGTATGGGGATGATCTGGAGGGATGATGTGGGGTGGGAGGTGGGAGGGGGGTTCATGGTTGGGAGTTCGTGTAAAAAAATAAATAAATACAAAAATAAAAAAAAAAGAAAAAGAAAAAGAAATGTTCTGTATCTCTAAAGACTAAATTGTATATGAAATCTTAAATCAATCTAATTTAAATTAAATATATATCTTAAATTAATCTAATTTAAGATATATATCCTATTTTAAATATTGTCTAAATTACTAGGTCAAAACTTGTTTTAGTCCTTGGTAGTCATTAAAAAAAAAGAGAGAGAGAGAGAGAGAAGGTCCTGGAGATCCAATCCTCTGATTACCAAGATGTACTTTCTGGCAGTCAGAGCTGATATAATTTTTCTGTAGTCAGGGCTGTAATAATCAACTTGATTAAAATATTATGAATTCACGTATTTCAATAGACTCATCATGGAATGCAGCAGGACGTATCATTTTAATATGGTCGTCTCTATATGCTCACGGTTCTTATAAAATGTGTGATCACAATCAGGGAGAGGAACACTGGATGCCAGAAGAGGTCTAGGAAATATTGACAATGTCGATCATGTTCACCATAGGGGGGAAAAAAAAGGGCCTACTTCAATACAGAGATAAGCAAAGAAAGACTATGTATTAAATGTCATTGGCTTCAGTACCTAAATACCACTGGTTTCTTGAATATCCACAAGTATCTTTGGCCCTCAGTATTTTCCAGGGACCAATTATTAACATGTGATTAAAATAAGTTAATCTGACCAGAAATCATCCTCTGTGATAAGGCAATATATGCTATTGAGGTGATCACAGGAAAATTAATAGAGGTTTTGCACCAATTGACTCAAAATTTTCATAAGATAAAGTAAAAATGAGAGTAAGAAAGGAATAAATTAACTTTCACTGAGTACTTACTATATGTCAGATCCTATGCTGGGTACTTTATGTTCATTAGCACTAGGTTATTGACCAAACCCTTATGAGTTTAGAATCAGAAAGTCAACATGTAGGCCCAGGGAGGGCAACTGGCTTGTCTCAAATCATAAAATCTGATTCAAATCCAGTACCTATGAACTTGTGTTTCCCACCACACTTCTCAGTTTCAACATTCACTCTCAATTTTTCCTCCTTCCAACATACCTTTCAGGAACACACCTGCCTCCATGGTTCAGTATTTCAGAATAATGACTTAAGAAAGCATGTTATATAATCTTATTTAGATTGATTATGCTAGAGAAAGTGGATGCTGTTTTACGTATTTTTCTCTTCTGGAAACTAAATGCTTCTAGAAATTTTTAAAAACTGCAGCATTGTTCTAGCAGTAAGCCTGGTTTGGGGGAGAGAAAGGCAGTTAATTTTGCTCTTAGAAGAAATAAATATAGCCTTGTCTTCTGATTGATGCTTTTGAACGGTGGTGTTGGAGAAGACTCTTGAGAGTCCCTTGACTGCAAGGAGATCCAACCAGTCCATTATAAAGGAGGTCAGTCCTGGGTGTTCTTTGGAAGAAATGATGCTAAAGCTGAAACTCCAGTACTTTGGCCACCTCATGTGAAGACTTGACTCATTGGAAAAGACCCTGATGCTGGGAGGGATTGGGGGCAGGAGAAGGGGACAACAGAGGAAGAGATGGCTGGATGGCATCACTGACTCAATGGATGTGAGTCTGAGTGAACTCAAGGAGTTGGTGATGGACAGGCAGGCCTGGCGTGCTGCGATTCATGGGGTCGCAAAGAGTCGGACACGACTGAGTAACTGAACTGAACTGAAGTGTCTCCTGATTATTTGCCAGGCAGAGTCCTTTTAACTATAGGACCACCAACCTTCCCCAGACACCCATATTTAAGAACAAGAAAATAAACTAAGGACCAAATACAAAATGTATGTCAAGAAGCTAAACTAGAGAGCCACACGAAATATACTTTATAAACTTCTTCACAACAGAAATTAAGCTTGTTGTCAATGTTTGTTGATACAGTTCCTCAGGGTAACATAAGAAATGTTCCGCTGGAAACTTCAGTAGAAAATGATGATGAATAAAGTCTTTGAATTGGCAAATCTTGCAAGGAAAATGTTTTGGTAACTCTCTCCATGAAAGTTTTCAGGAATGAAATTTTCTTCCGAGAGCTAAAAGACACCTTGGGACATTTTTTGTTGTTGTTTGTGAAAATAATGACAATTTGTGTCAATTTATTTTCACTTCTAGATTGATCTCAGATTCTTGGGCAAACCCTCAACTTATCCTTAAGAAATGACTCTGGACCAAAAGCTTACCTTTCCACAGAAACATGCGCGGAGGCAGTCTAGATTCCAGCAAACCAGAGGAAGGTTAGAGAAATTTCTCCATTCATGATTTTCAGAGGGATTCAAAGATATTTTGAATGAAAATAATAAAAGTTCCAACTGGGTTAGTCTAGCCAGCATGTCTTTTGAAATTTGACCATAAAACCTTTCAATGATAAAATTAATAAGCATGAAATGAGTAGTTAATCTTCAGATGTATTCTTGTCGTTCTAGAAGTTTGCTCTAGATGATGGTATTCAGCACTGGCTTAAATTCAGTTGAATGTTGATATTAACACCCAGCCACTGGGAAGAAGGTACCTCAATTATCTATTGTTAATATTGCTTAAACAGGATTTTTAAATTTTTCTATTTTAAATAGTCCTCAGTTAGTTTAATTACATGCCTTTAAATAACCATGCAACNTCTAATTTAAATTAAATATATATCTTAAATTAATCTAATTTAAGATATATATCCTATTTTAAATATTGTCTAAATTACTAGGTCAAAACTTGTTTTAGTCCTTGGTAGTCATTAAAAAAAAAGAGAGAGAGAGAGAGAGAAGGTCCTGGAGATCCAATCCTCTGATTACCAAGATGTACTTTCTGGCAGTCAGAGCTGATATAATTTTTCTGTAGTCAGGGCTGTAATAATCAACTTGATTAAAATATTATGAATTCACGTATTTCAATAGACTCATCATGGAATGCAGCAGGATGTATCATTTTAATATGGTCGTCTCTATATGCTCACGGTTCTTATAAAATGTGTGATCACAATCAGGGAGAGGAACACTGGATGCCAGAAGAGGTCTAGGAAATATTGACAATGTCGATCATGTTCACCATAGGGGGGAAAAAAAAGGGCCTACTTCAATACAGAGATAAGCAAAGAAAGACTATGTATTAAATGTCATTGGCTTCAGTACCTAAATACCACTGGTTTCTTGAATATCCACAAGTATCTTTGGCCCTCAGTATTTTCCAGGGACCAATTATTAACATGTGATTAAAATAAGTTAATCTGACCAGAAATCATCCTCTGTGATAAGGCAATATATGCTATTGAGGTGATCACAGGAAAATTAATAGAGGTTTTGCACCAATTGACTCAAAATTTTCATAAGATAAAGTAAAAATGAGAGTAAGAAAGGAATAAATTAACTTTCACTGAGTACTTACTATATGTCAGATCCTATGCTGGGTACTTTATGTTCATTAGCACTAGGTTATTGACCAAACCCTTATGAGTTTAGAATCAGAAAGTCAACATGTAGGCCCAGGGAGGGCAACTGGCTTGTCTCAAATCATAAAATCTGATTCAAATCCAGTACCTATGAACTTGTGTTTCCCACCACACTTCTCAGTTTCAACATTCACTCTCAATTTTTCCTCCTTCCAACATACCTTTCAGGAACACACCTGCCTCCATGGTTCAGTATTTCAGAATAATGACTTAAGAAAGCATGTTATATAATCTTATTTAGATTGATTATGCTAGAGAAAGTGGATGCTGTTTTACGTATTTTTCTCTTCTGGAAACTAAATGCTTCTAGAAATTTTTAAAAAATGCAGCATTGTTCTAGCAGTAAGCCTGGTTTGGGGGAGAGAAAGGCAGTTAATTTTGCTCTTAGAAGAAATAAATATAGCCTTGTCTTCTGATTGATGCTTTTGAACGGTGGTGTTGGAGAAGACTCTTGAGAGTCCCTTGACTGCAAGGAGATCCAACCAGTCCATTATAAAGGAGGTCAGTCCTGGGTGTTCTTTGGAAGAAATGATGCTAAAGCTGAAACTCCAGTACTTTGGCCACCTCATGTGAAGACTTGACTCATTGGAAAAGACCCTGATGCTGGGAGGGATTGGGGGCAGGAGAAGGGGACAACAGAGGAAGAGATGGCTGGATGGCATCACTGACTCAATGGATGTGAGTCTGAGTGAACTCAAGGAGTTGGTGATGGACAGGCAGGCCTGGCGTGCTGCGATTCATGGGGTCGCAAAGAGTCGGACACGACTGAGTAACTGAACTGAACTGAAGTGTCTCCTGATTATTTGCCAGGCAGAGTCCTTTTAACTATAGGACCACCAACCTTCCCCAGACACCCATATTTAAGAACAAGAAAATAAACTAAGGACCAAATACAAAATGTATGTCAAGAAGCTAAACTAGAGAGCCACACGAAATATACTTTATAAACTTCTTCACAACAGAAATTAAGCTTGTTGTCAATGTTTGTTGATACAGTTCCTCAGGGTAACATAAGAAATGTTCCGCTGGAAACTTCAGTAGAAAATGATGATGAATAAAGTCTTTGAATTGGCAAATCTTGCAAGGAAAATGTTTTGGTAACTCTCTCCATGAAAGTTTTCAGGAATGAAATTTTCTTCCGAGAGCTAAAAGACACCTTGGGACATTTTTTGTTGTTGTTTGTGAAAATAATGACAATTTGTGTCAATTTATTTTCACTTCTAGATTGATCTCAGATTCTTGGGCAAACCCTCAACTTATCCTTAAGAAATGACTCTGGACCAAAAGCTTACCTTTCCACAGAAACATGCGCGCAGGCAGTCTAGATTCCAGCAAATCAGAGGAAGGTTAGAGAAATTTCTCCATTCATGATTTTCAGAGGGATTCAAAGATATTTTGAATGAAAATAATAAAAGTTCCAACTGGGTTAGTCTAGCCAGCATGTCTTTTGAAATTTGACCATAAAACCTTTCAATGATAAAATTAATAAGCATGAAATGAGTAGTTAATCTTCAGATGTATTCTTGTCGTTCTAGAAGTTTGCTCTAGATGATGGTATTCAGCACTGGCTTAAATTCAGTTGAATGTTGATATTAACACCCAGCCACTGGGAAGAAGGTACCTCAATTATCTATTGTTAATATTGCTTAAACAGGATTTTTAAATTTTTCTATTTTAAATAGTCCTCAGTTAGTTTAATTACATGCCTTTAAATAACCATGCAATAAAAATTGGACCTAATGTTAAGAGTTAGGACCTAGTGCTTCTAGGCGTTTACTGAAAACTATAATCATCTTTATGATAGTGAAAGGCTATTATTTAGACTCATTATTTTGATCACTCTTTTTTACTTTATCATACTAGTGTTATAGAAAACAAAACATTTTGCAAGGTAACAGCTTAAAGTTAATTCTGCATTTGTACATTCTCACTTTATAATTTCATATTCAGAAAAGAATTTCGTATTTCAATAGCTTTCCTTCCCTCGTCTTACTCTTAAGTGCTAGGAAGTGAAGAGAACTTTATCAGGTGACACAGTGTTTAGAAAATCTGCAATAAAAATGCTGTTTATAATCTATGGAGCTTAGGATTTGACAGAAAGACTGATTAACATGCAACTAACATCTAAATACACTGATACTGAATTCTAAAAATATAGTCACTTATATTTTGACTCTGCTAAAATATATTTAAGCATCTACTAAGCAGAACAATTGGGAACTTGATTTTTTTTTTATCCCATCCCTTTTGAAACTCCCTCCCATCTTCCTTCCCACCCCACCTCTCTAGGTTGATACAGAGCCCCTGTTTGAGTTTCCTGAGCCATACAGCAAGTTCCCATTGGCTATCTATTTTAAATATGGTAATATAAGTTTCCATGTTATTCCCTCCATACATCTCACCCTCTCTTCCCTTCTCTCCCTGTCTCTTATACACATCTTGTGGAGAGAAGGGATNTCCTGAGCCATACAGCAAGTTCCCATTGGCTATCTATTTTAAATATGGTAATATAAGTTTCCATGTTATTCCCTCCATACATCTCACCCTCTCTTCCCTTCTCTCCTTGTCCATAAGTCTATTCTCTATGTCTGTTTCTCCATTATTGCCCTATGAACTTGATTTTTAATTTGGGATGAGCAATCACACTAATTGTTAGATAATGTACTGAATATTGATCCTCTCTCTGTATGCTCTTAAAATAGAAATTAGCTTCTTAGATAAGTAGAGAATTACTGCAAATTATTTTAGTGCATTTTTACTATTTGTTTTTTAAAACACACTTAATAGTACCCAAATCATTTTTTTAAAAAATTAACGTCTCTTCAAATAAACAGTTTCCTTCTAAGGAATCATTTGGAAAGATTAGTCCTTTAAATAAGGTGTATGATTTAAGATGTACACATTTGTCTTGACTCTTGGAGAGCAAATTAAAAAGTATGAAATCTTCAAGAAAAGCACAAAATCACCAATAAATTACCTAAATTACTTAATAGGTAAGGTAGATTCTCAACGAAACCATGAAGCAAGTGGACATGACATCTTTCCAGTATGTGTCACTCTTTCAAATTCATGAAAACCCTCCCAATGAACTTGACCTTATAAACTATTGCATTTTTGTTTTTTAAAGCGTACGCCAATGTTCTTTGCAGCACCATCCACAACAGCCAAAGGGCAGAAACAATGTCCATCAACAGCTGAATGGACAAACAAAATGTTGTATATACACACATACACACAATAAAATAAGAGTCAAGAAAAAGGAATGATCACAGGTGATACATACCGTGCACATTTCATAGCCTGATATGAAAACATTATGCTAAATGAACTACACACAAAAGGAGAAATATTTTGTCTCCACTTATATGAAATACCTAATTGCTTAATTTTATCCCTTTAATGGCTAATTTTATTCCTTTTATTACTTTAAAACAGCACAATATCTAACCCAGGGAAAATAGCAGGACTTGAATTAATACTTAACACCTGAATAAGTGAATAAATACTAATGATAACAAAAAGCTTGAAGAGAAACTTGAAGCTACAAGAAGGAATTTCAGTGCAGTGGTGGTGGAACCGTGAGAGTCCTACCATCTGACCTTGTAAGAAACTCTTAGTGATTCTTATTAATACTTAGTGACTTTTAGTCACATTTTAATTTCATGAAGTAATACTGAAGACCTCTGATTTGAACCAACTAGCATAACAGTTTCAAAAATCAACAATTAAAGCTCAATTTATAGTTTAAATACTTTAGTTGAACTTCATGAACTCAGCCATCATTTAAAGTTCATCTCATACACCTCCAAAGATTTTCAAAGTCAACAGGATTGTCTTGTAAAATTTCTTCCTAAAATTAATTGGAACAGTTCTAACAGTCCTACTACTTAAAAAAAAAAGGTTCAAGGTACTTTAAGACTGAGACAGCATATTAAAAAGTAAAGACATCACCTTGCCAGCAAAGGTCCATATAGTCAAGGCTATGGTTTTTCCAGTAATCATGTATGGATGTGAGAGTTGGACCATAAAGCAGATGCAGTGCCAAAGAATTGATGCCTTTGATCTGTGGTGCTGGAGAAGACTCTGGAGAGTCCCTTGGACTGCAAGGAGATCAAACAAGTCCATCCTAAAGGAAATCAGTCCTGAATACTCACTGGAAGGACTGATGCTGGAGCTGAAGCTCCAATACTTTGGCCACCTGATGCGCAGAACCAACTCATTAGAAGAGACCCTGATGCTGGGAAAGACTGAAGGTGGGAGGAGAAGAGGACATCAGAGAATGAGAGGGTATCACTGATTCAACGAACATGAGTTTGAGCAAACTCTAGGAGATGCTGAAGGACAGGGAAGCCTGGCATACTGCCGTCCATGGGGTCGCAAAGAGTCAGACATGACTTTGTGACTGAACAACAACTTTCAAACATGTCAACATGTAACTTATACGGAACTTTACTTCCTCTTTGATAGAAGTATTCAAAAAATGTTAGACAACCCCCTTAAACAGAAACTGCACAAAACACTAGTTATGGGTAGTTAGTTCATTCACTCAGTCTTTACATCAACAAACATTCAAGCTAGAGCTGATTGGCTCTGGGTGATGGTCCATACTGGTTCTCTGTGGGGAGCAGTGAGCCCACATACTGAGCCCCTGCCTCCATAAACCTTAGACTCTAGCACAGGAGACAGCTCAAATAATCACACAAACACGTGTAAAATCACATCAGTAGAGAAAGCTATCAAAATAACTCAACCTAATGACCATCTAAATCCTTCCCAAACTCAGATGGATTCACTTTTTTTTTATATCCCCTACTTTGGAAATCAAGTGTCATATTTTAACTTTTGATTTATGAATAATGGCAAAAAGAGGAAAGATTGAGTTTTCCAATCTATCTTTCACTAATAAAAGCACTGAACTATTTCCTCTATAAAATAAACCACAACCTGGACAATGCGAGCAGGTTATATATACTCTGAAGTGTATTATCGACCATATTCACTGTTTTTGTTTTTCAAAGACAGGCTATCACAAGAGATAAATGATAAGAGAACAGACTCTGTATGATTTCAATACCTTTAGACCATGAAATTTTTGCACCTGGTCTTATGTCCCTGGATATGTTCCAGTGTCTACTGGTTTAGAGTCTATGAGAACTTGAATAGAATGTGTATCCTACTGTTATGCGAAAACCATATAAATTTTAATTACATCAATTTGGTTCATAGTGTTTTTCAGGTCTACTACATCTTTCTACTTCTCTGTATATTCATTCTATTAATTTTTGAGTTTGATATTGAAACTCCAACTAAAAATCTTCACTTATCTACTTAAAAATGATTGTATAATACATAATGGAACTATATGTAATTTTGTTCTGTATTTTCCAAGTTTCCTCTAAGTATGTTATCATATTTTCAGAATTTAAAAAAATAAAAAAGAGAAAAAAGAAATAAAGACAGGCTATAATTGGGCTTCCCTGGTGGCTCAGATGGTAAAGAATCTCCCTGCAATGTGGGAGACCTGGGTTCAATCCCTGGGTCAGGAAGATCCTCTGGAGGAGGGCATGGCTAATACTGTTGCCTGGAGAATTCCGTGGACAGAGGAGCTTGGTTGGCTACAGTCCACGGGGTCACAAAGAGTTGGACACAACTGAGCGACTAACACTTTCATGCTTTTAATTGGGAGAATTTCCAGCAAGGCAGCAATTTTTCCCTGCCATGCACTTGTGTAGGATACTTTAACTTGCAGTGTACAGGCGAGGGTGAAAAAAGAAAGAAAATACTGTTTTTTTTTCTTTTAATTGCATTAGGAAGACAAAGATGAATCACACTTAACTGCAGTAAAAAATGGTTCTGTCACCTTCTCTTTCTCACCCACGTTCGACCAGAGAGTGACAACTCAGTTGGCCAAAATCCATAATTCTCAGCCATCACGTCTCACCCCTAGCACGACAGATGTGGTCTGAGGAATAATGCTCGGGGGCAAGTCATCATGGTCCACACAGTGACTGCTCACGGCAGTGTGGAGTGGCTATCCCTCCCACAAGCTGGCCCTGAATCACTGGAAGTGACGCACACTGCTTCTGGAAGGACTGCAGATTACTAGGATGGAGCCACCCAGGAACACATGGGTTTATTTTTTTTACAGCCACATACACGCTATCAAGGGTCCGATGCACTTCCAGATTTTAAGATCAAAGAGTTGTCAAGAGAAAAACAAGATGCGACCCTGAATTTGAACAACACACGCTCCTCGAGTGAACAAGCAAAGTGTTCAGGCTTTGACATTTTGGAAGTCACCTGCATTCATCACAACTCAATGGGTATCTGACACGAGAAACAAGCAGTCTTAGATGATGAGCCCCTGTCGATAAAGGTACATGGTGTTTTTGTCAAAATATTCTGTCTCACGAGTAAAGTTTCATCTATTTGACATTCAGTTAGCAAAAACATTTCCGGTTTCCAATACACTGAGTGGTAAGCTACACACTCCAGAACGTATTCTAAGCCAGCTCTGCTGGCCGGANTTCTGTCTCACGAGTAAAGTTTCATCTATTTGACATTCAGTTAGCAAAAACATTTCCGGTTTCCAATACGCTGAGTGGTAAGCTACACACTCCAGAACGTATTCTAAGCCAACTCTGCTGGCCGGAAAGGTAGAGCGTTGGGTTCACACGAAGAGGCTTGAAGGGGAAATCGTTTGAAGAATGGAAGGCAACTGTTTGCACCCAGCCCCGCTTCTCTTGTCACAGATTGCTGAAACACTTCCAGCAATCAATTCATTTTCTAAGAAATCTTGGATCTGGCACCATATTTATTTCATCTAGGATAGGCAATCATTTTTGTCTGACAGAACAGATCAGCTCCAGGAAAAGGAGCTAAACAGTGGTGGCTCACATGGTAAAGAATCTGCCTGGAATGCAGGAAACTTGGGTTTGAGCCCAGGCTCAGGAAGAGCCCCTGGAGAAGGGAACAGCTACCCACTCGAGAATTCTTGCCTGGAGAATCCCAGGGACAGAGGAGCCTGGCGGGCNAAAGAATCTGCCTGGAATGCAGGAAACTTGGGTTTGAGCCCAGGCTCAGGAAGAGCCCCTGGAGAAGGGAACAGCTACCCACTCGAGAATTCTTGCCTGGAGAATCCCAGGGACAGAGGAGCCTGGCGGGCTACAAACCGCAGAGTCACAAAGAGTCAGACACGACTGAGCAACTAATGCTGAATTTTCAAAAGGAGGATTATTTCCATTTCCATTTTGAATTTACACAAAAGGAAAGAAATCTCTGAATGACCTGAGATAAGGTCTTTGGCTGAGCAACGAATGTGTATTCTGTCCACCAGCACTATTTCGCCTGCAGCTGGATCACTAGTCTCTTTTCCTTTGAGGACATGGCGTCATCTTCCTAACTCTAAGCTGCATGCAATTGCTACTCTTTGCTCATGTTCGTTGCCTGTTTTCTGCCTGGATTAATAAAATGCGTTCCTGTGTCTGGATTTGTGCTAAATCGCTTTAGTCGTGCCCAACTCTTTGTGACCGCATGAACAATTAACCTGCCAAGCTGCTTTGTCTATGGGATTTTCCAGGCAAGACTGTTGGACTGTGTTGCCATTTCCTTCTCCAGTGTCTGGTTTAAGGCTCCTCAAATCTGACTTTTCTTTACTTTCATTGAAGGTAAATATCATGAGAGTGAGGAGCCCTGATTGTTCTATGCTCACTTAGTCGTGTCCAACTCTTTGCGACCCCATGGACTGTGGCCGCCAGCCTCCTCT
>SJYX01005030.1:15069-31474 GCA_006410675.1 Oreotragus oreotragus
CCCTCTCCCTCTCCCTCTCCCTCAGAGTCCAAAAGTCCGCTCTACACATCTGTGTCTCCCCTGCTGTCCTGCATACAGGGTCCTCATTACCATCCTTCTAAATTCCATATATATGTGCTAGTATACTGTATTGGTGCTTCTCTTTCTGGCCCACTTCACTCTGTATAATCGGTTCCGGTTTCATCCATCTTATTAGAACTGATTCAAATGTATTCTTTTTAGTGGCTGAGTAATACTCCATTGTGTATATGTACCACAGCTTTCTTATCCATTCATCCGCTGATGGACATCTAGGTTGTTTCCATGTCTTGGCTATTATAAACAGTGCTGCAATGAACATTGGGGTACACGTGTCTCCCTCTATTCTGGTTTCCTCGGTGTGTATGCCCAGCAGTGCTGGCTTCTCTTCCTATCTCAGCTATTTGTAAGCCCTCCTCAGACAACCACTTTGCTTTCTTGCATTTCTTTTTCTTGGGGATGGTTTCGATCATCACCTCCTGTACAATATTATGAATCTCTTTCTGTAGTCCTTCAAGTCCTCTGCTTACCAGATCTGTTCCCTTGAATCTGTTCATCGCCTCCACTGTATAATCATAAGGAATTTGATCTAGGCCATTCCTGAATGGCCTAGTGGTTTTCCCTATTTTCTTCAATTTGAGACTGAATTATGCAGTAAGGAGCTGTTGATCTAGCTAAGGGTCTAGGCAGTTTTATATGTAAGAAACAAAAACTAAACCTTTGGAAAAATTATGTTAGAAAGAAAAAAGCAAACATTACATACCTTTCAACCCTTTTCTGAGTGTAAATATTTAACTCAAATTTATTACATACATATTTGAATGAACTCTACACAGTGTTCAATTGGATTTCTGCTCTTAGATAGGAGAACCAACTCTTTGGTGTTAGAAATTTGCCGAGATAAACAGCAGGGAAGAACACAGCTTCCCAGGTGGTGCTATGGTAAAGAACACACCTGCCAATGCAGGTGATATGAGAGACACAGGTTTGATCCCTGGACTGGGAAGATCTCCTGGAGGAGGAAATGGCAACCCACCCCAGTAGTCTTGCTTGGAGAATCTCATGGACAGAGGAGCCATGGCGTTGCAAAGACTGAAGTGACTTAGCGTGCACACAATCACATCACAGGTGGGGAATCCTTTTAGATGAGACGGGGGGAGTGGAGAGGCTCAACTTTCATAGCCAAACAGGCTCAGGTCATTAAGGTATTTTCTAGAAAAAAAAATTTTTTTGAAGAGAATTCTGCCTTCTTTGTAAGCCTTTGCCTTCAGATGCTAAAATGACTGATATTTTTATTGTCTTTACAAATGGTTTGAGGAGAAAGGAAGGAAGGATGAATTGAGACCTTAGGGATGATTTAGGACTGTGGCAAAGCCCCAAACTGAAAGCCTGAAATCCCCAAATTCATCTCCTATTTGCTACTTCACTATATATTCACCCTTTCCCAAACTAGAGCAAGGGGGAGATGCCTTTAGATGGTTGTATAGAAATAAGTTTTTCTTATCTATCCGATGTCAGCCAGTTGTTTACTCTATTGATTTGAAAATCTCCCTCCTGCCCTAGGTCTTCCTTACATTGCCAATTAGCTTCTTTCTAATGTCCTGTCACCATTAAGATCCCCTGATTAGGGATTTATAACTGCAATCTCATTCTATTATATACATATATATATATATATATAAAGTTTTCCCCTACCATGTAATTCTTCTCTCTTGAGCATGAACATATTTAACTGAGTGAGTGAACAGTAAATAAACATTCCTTTTATAATTGATTTATGAACACTTAATGCAATTCAAATCAAAGCCTTCAATTTTCCTTTATCCTTCACATAGCTTCTTCACTGAATATGAAATTAACTAAGGTGATATTTATAAATTTTCTTCATGCTGTGCTAAAATTCAAGTAAATTGAACAAAGGGCATCACCTATGGAAAAATTAGAAAGCACTGTATTTAGATATAACCATATCCAAAATGCTTAAGTGGTCAGGAAGACTTGCTCCTGGTAAAACAATATTGTTGTCTATTCCAAACTGCCTTATTAAAGAACACAGAGAAACTAGAAGGGTTAACCAAAGACTAATCACTGAATTTAGGGAAGTATTCAGAGGAAACATTACAGTCTGTGAAATAAATTTTTACTTAAATAGTCTACTTTCTTTATAAGAACCTTAGATTAATTTCTCTTCCCTATGATCGTAACAAAAAGCCAGTTATATTACATACTGCATTTTCAGTTGTTTCTTAGATAATGAGATTGAAATGCTGTATATAATCTATACTCCTCAAAGAAAAAGCAATTATATGAAATAGGAATTTGAAGGTATCAGAAAAGATGGGACCAAACTGAAAAGACAAGAGACAGAAGGAATAACTGAATGTTTTATTCAGTTGCAACAGTGCTGTCTTTATCCCAGTTTGATCCCACATGTGTTTCTTTTGAGTTCCCTCACTGAACATAACATGGCAGGCATTCCAGTGTGGTTCTGTAGAAGCAGTGAGCACACCTAGTCATGTGGGTGTTCTCTAAAAGCCTGGGCAGATGAGCCAGAGAGGAGGAGAGAGACAAGTGTGAGAAAAGTGAGCAGTGAACTCCATGTGTTTCACACAAGATCTTTCACTGCCTCTCTTGTAGAACGTCAAAAGGCTGCCTTATGTTGGAGAATGTTCCCTGGCAGAGCTCTCTTCCCCTGCTGTGGGGAGGAGACCGAAGGATTGCTAAGTTATAATTGCTGCTGTGTTAGGACAGCCCATCAAGTTTCCTGTCAAAATGGGCAGAAGGCAGGAGGCCAGGCTAAGTTCTTGTGGTAGGGGGCTGCCTCTTCATGTGCTTTGAGGAGTTTCTAAATCACCTCTGTCACGGAAAATCTCCCCTAAGAAAGTGCCTTAGAGCCCCACCATTATATTCATTCCTTTTGCATAAAGATTCCCAACCAGATTCAGGGGGAACCTCTTGGCTGCACATATTTCCCAAGAGAGGCATCCACAAGTGACCTTCAGTTATATGGGTTTATTGGCTTCGCTCCCTTTGCAGTAGAAAATGGCAACCCACTCCAGTGTTCTTGCCTGGAAAATCCCATGGACAGAGGAGCCTGGTGGGCTACAGTCCACGGGGTCACAAAAAGCTGGACACAACTGAGTACGTGGCACATGGCGCGTGGGCTTCACTCCAGATCCTACTAGGATCCGGAGGGAGTGGGATACAAGACAAGCGTATTTTGGTGGCAAGTGTTGAGTGGAGACAGAAAAGTCTGAGACGTGATACACAGCCCAGATCTAAGAATCAAGTCTGGTCCCAGGAAGATAGTAGATTTCTATTTTGAAAAAATGGAGAAGAGTTGAAAAGTTAAGTGAGGTGGTTGGTACCCAGCATAAACTTGACCTACCCCACAATTCTGCAGGCGAGTCCTGGCCTTGAGTAAGGAAAGGACCCTGTTAGGATGTCAGCCAATTATGACTCATTGGTAATTGCCAAACAGTAAAGCGAAAGCCCTTCCAGGAGTTGGGCTGCCTTGGGCCTCAGACATTTCCCTGCACTTCATTGTTGAGCCAGGAATCTGCCATCAGGAGCTTCTCTTCCTTGTCAGTAGAGGCAGGTCTTGCTGTTTGAACCGGCTGTCGTTCCTTGACATGTAATCTGCTGCAATCAGAGATGTCCTTAAAAAGCGCCTCGTGTTATTGGGTTGGCCATAATGTTCATTCAGGATTTTCCATAACGTGTTATGAAAAACCCAAGTGAACTTTTTGTCCAACCCAATATTTTCTTACTTTCAACAGCAGTATTGAAGAGACAATGAAACAGAAATGAGAGTGGGGTCACAGGCAAGGCACTTGCGCTTCCTGTTCTGCTCAGGTTATCCGAGGATCAGTGCTACACATCAGCCAGGACATTTTACTCACCTGCTTTCAGACACAAAAAGGTCAGTGTAAAGAAAATTAAGCCAGGTGATGAACCACCACAAGAAGGGATCATTTTTTCATGTTTCCCTGCCTGGAGAAGGTAGAGGAAAACATGACAGGTAACTGGGTCAGGCTTCAGTAACCTAAAGTGCCATAAAAAACACCCCTTCCCACTGCCAAAAAAAGCAGGGGTGGGGCTAATACAGTCTGAATGTTTGGTAACGATACGCAAGCAAAAAGAAAAGACTGAACTATTTTTTAAAAACTCTCCAACTATTTTTAAAAACTCTTGATGTTTCCTTGGAAAAAAATTCAAAGCAGAAAATAAAATAAATGAGTCCTGTCCACTGGGCTGATTAAAGAGTAGCAATTATATTGTCAATCCTGCTAGGGATCAAATACCCCCACAGAATTCAGAATTACAGGTGCTTATAAGGCTCTTGATCTAGACAAATGGACCGCAGATATCTGCCTAAAGGTGAAGAGCTGTTTTACTGTCTTGTGTGATAAAGGACAGAAGCTGACAGTGAAAATGGCAGAGATGGTAGGTGAAGAGGTCAGTCATCTGCCAAGACCTGCAGGCCTGGAATGTGATTTGAATGTTACACACAACAGGAGGAAAGGCAGCTTGCACCTGTGTGATTGTGGGTGTAGACTTCACCGGTCCTGGGTTGCCTCGTGTATGATGGTGTTCCTTCCGATGGCACACTTTAAATGGTGCCTCACTGCTGCCTATTTCATCACATCCATTGTGTGTGTGCACAAAGTTGTGTGCAAGATGGAGACTTTAATCTGTTCTTGTTCTGATCATTAGTTCACAGTTTGTGATTAGGAAACAGTTACAACAATAATACAAATGAGAACAATTTTGAAAAAGAGAAGAGTATAAAAATATATTGAGGGCATTTGTTATAGCACTAGATCTAACAATGGAAAACAAAGAAACTAGAGACAGACTAAATATTTGTCAATAATTGAAATATTGTGTGTGTTATCACTCAGTCGTGTCTGACTCTTAGTGACCCCATGGACTGTAGCCCACCAGGCTCCCCTGTCTACGGAATTCTCCAGACAAGGATACTTGAGTGGGTTGCCCTTTCCTTCTTCAGGGGATCTTCCCGGCCCAGGGATTGAACTCTGGTCTCCTGCCTTGCAGGCAGACTCTTTATCAGCTGAGCCTCCAGGGAAGCCCTTTAATTGAAATATTAGTCATCAACTAAATAAAATGATGTGGACTTTGTGTTTTTGCATGAAAAGATATGCATAGAATGTTTTTGTTTAAAAAGGAATTAATTTGGGAACCAGATGCATTACTTTGATTCCATTTTTGTTAAAAGCCAAAGAAGTCTTTTTTGAAGGTGAGGAAGAGGTTCTGGGAAAGTACATTTAAAGACACACTTGAAGGATAGGTTTGAAATGTAAGATTTGGATTTTTATTTTTAATGACTTCTTTTGTGTGTGTGTGTGTGTTTTAATTTAATTTAATTTTACTTTACAGTACTCTACTGGTTTTGGCATACATTGACATGAATCCACCACGGGTGTACACGAACTCCCAAACATGAACCCCCCTCCCTCCTCCCACCTTTAATGACTTCTTTACTAATAATTTTTAAAATAAGTATGTATATTGTTTTATTAATTTTAAAAGGCAGCATTTTTTTGATAAAAAAAATAGGGAAATGGTGAAACACACAAAAAAATAATAATACTAAACCTGGGAGGTATGATTTAAAAAACTGCACTTTTGCATTCAGACTACCTCCTATGCCAGAAATGGTTAATTTTATTGCAATTATTTAGTTTGTGTTCAATTCTAAAGGGTGAGTTAAGATAGACAGAATTTCCATGTGTATAATTATGTGTGTGTAATTTCTGCTAATACATTTGAGAGAAAAGAGGAGAAATTACCTAATCATTTCCATTTTTCTTTCTTTTTTTTCATTTTGAAGGCCATTATTATGCTTTCTATTTTCTTTCTTTTCTCTCTTTTTTTTTTTTTTGACACAGTTTTTATTTGCACTCAAACATACTATATTAGTTAGAATCTTTTGATTGTAACAGACAGAAACCCAGCTCAAACTAGCTGATGCTGAAAAGAAAAGCTTAATGGGAATTTTGTGATCATATAAGTAAGAAATCTGGGGACTTAAATTTTTTCATCAAGATTTCTTTCCTTTTACAAATCTTAGTACTACTTTTCTGTATACTGTCTTCATTCTCAGTCAGGCTCTCTTCAGAGTAGCAAAGATGGCAGCCACAACTGCCCAAGTCTTACATCACTCTCAGCACTAATAGCCCCAAGAGAACAAGAAGGAATGCTTCTCTTTCAATAGCCACAACCAATCCTCCCAAACCTATGGCCAAGAGGATGAGCTGTTCTGATTGGCTCGTCTTGGTCATGTGCCCATCGCTATGGCCAGGGAGGCCGGTCAAGTGATAAACACATCTATCAGCTGAGGAAGGGAGTGTTCCCAGAAGAAAAGATAATAGCTGCTACAAGAAGGGAGAAAGTCTGCCAAGTAGGGAAAAACAACAGATATACACTAAACATGGGATTTAAACTGTGTCGTTCTCCATAAGAAAAAGTAAAAGAGCCTCCCTCATCTTTTTGGTCTTCCTAAATTCTTGAAAATTTTTCCTCCTTAAGTTTCTCCAAGTTCTGTGAAAAATCTCTCTCTGAATTGGGAGACAAGATTGCCTGTGCTTTTCTTCCCCTGCGTATCCTGTTATGATCAAAAGTTTCATGCTTTGGTTTACCCAACTGTCCTGTCATTTGCCTTCCAGTGGTTTATCTCAAAAGGAAGCTGGTAAAATGAAAGATTTTGATTTTAAAAATACTTTGAGTGGGGATGGGGGGAGAAAACACTGTTTCAAATGGGGTTTTTAAAAGCCTTGAGTTGGCGAGTTGTTGCATAAAAATAACTTATGTTCTTTTCCCTGAGCCAGCAGTCCTGTAAAAAAAGCAGGTGTTCCGGATACTGGAGATGACAAACAGCTTTATAACTAACACAAGGAAGAGCAGAGAACAGGGAACTTTTCTGCCAAGTGTTAAAGCCAAGGGCAAAATATTCCAAAATGGACTTTTCTGTAACCATTTCAAAACAGAGGAAGCCAGAGGATTAGTAAAACAGTAAGTGTACAGTCTGGTCACTTTGAAGCCTAACATATTAGTCAGTTTGCTAAGGGAGTACATTTATGCAGATCTTTTCAAGGGAAAGGATTTTTCCTTCAGCCAAGTATGAAGACACAATAGTTTTTTTCGGTATCCTCAGTCAGGCTAAGCATCATCAACATCTGTTGCATAATCTACATGGAGTGTGGCTATTGTCAAGAAGTTTGCAGAATACTCATTAGCTTAGAATACCTCACCTTACTGATTGTAAAAGGCTTCTTTCTGCTTGTTTAGCTTCTGTTTTAGAGGAAAGAAAGGAAGGTTCAATATAATTTTGGAGAATTATTCATGCTCCCTTTTTTAAAAAAATCTAAAGCAATCTGAAGGACAGTATATTCTGCAACCCCTCGTTCACTCGGCACAAGGATAATATAGTGTTTTGTTTTATTTTTTATGCTCCTGGTTTCCTTTTTTGGGAACATCTACAGCACATCAATAAATATTGTCTAACTCTTATCGATGAGTTTTTCTATGAAGCATTAATTTTACACATTAATACTGTGTAACTGTCACATCCCTAACCTCCCATCCAAACCTGAAACTGGCTAGCCACCCTCTGATGATACTGCCATCCATTTTGATGGAACGGTTTAGGATGGATGCTGGGGAGCAGGTATGATGAGGTGATTTTTCACATTCCCTAGAACCGAGCTGTCCAGTAGAAATATAATGTGAGAGAAATATTCAATTTTAAGTTTTGAAGTAGCTGGATTAAAAAAAGATTACAGATGAAATTCATTTTCAACATATTATTTAACCCATATATTCCAACAGTACACAATTATTAATGGATATTCTACATTCTTTTCTCTGCACTTAGACTTTGAGATCCCGTGTGCCTATTACACTCACAGCACATGTCAGTCAGGACCAGCCATGGTTCAAGAGCTCAATAGCAACCTCTGACTAGTTGCTGCTGTATGGAGCAGTGTAGCCCTGGAAGGACCCTGTAGGTTATACTTAGAGCATTTGCTGTGGACCTGTTATGCTTTCATATAATGTTATGTAGCTCTGAGCATCAGGATACTGTGAGCAGGAGAATGTCTTCCCCAGATCCAAATCCTCATTTCCTCGATTCTGTACCAAGATTCCATGTTCTTTCCCCCTGGTCAGTGTAGCTACTAAAAGCCATTGCCAAGGTCATGACGGTCCTAGAAAATGTGGAAAGTTAGGGTCCAGGAGAAGCGTTCCAAATTTATAGGTCACAAGTCTTGTTAAATTTCATATAAGAAAACACAGTGTTTAAAATGCATCTACCTGATTATTTATGATTCTCATAGATTTTTTTTTTCAACACCCTCATGATTTTCTGCTGACTTGCTCTTAAATGTGTTTTATGTTCCAGTCTCAGTTCTCCAGTGTTTTGGAATAATTGATCTCTTTTCTGTTATACCTGGCCTCACATTTCCACTAGCATTGCTTGATCCTCATACCAGGGAGTATGTTGTAGGAGGTTTGACTTTCTTTGAAGACTTGCTGTCTAGGAATTAGCACAATGCAGTTATATTGTTCTCACAGATGCTTTATAAGCACTTTAATAAGTCAACATTTCCACTTGTGTTTCCCAAATATATGGTTAATAGTGGTATTGATGATAGATTTTGCTTTTGTATCTGTGTGTACCAGGCCAAGTGGTAGATGACATGTGTGTGTGTGTGTGCACGCACACGTGCATGCATGCACTCAGTCATGTCCAACTCTTTGCAACACCAGGTACTGTATCCTGCCAGGCTCCTCTGTCCATAGAATTTTCTAGACAAAAATACTGAAGTAGGTTGCCATTTTCTCCTCCAGAGGATCTTCTCAACCCAAGGATCTAATCCATGTCTCTTGCATCTCTTGCAGTGGCAGGTGGGTTCTTTACCACTGAGCCATCTGGGAAGCCCCAAATAGCCCTCTTAAATCACTTACTTATTTGAGAATAACTCTGAACACTTTGGTTTCTGCATGGTCAATGGATTGATACTGAGCAGTCCGACCTGGTTTTTCTACCTGGAACTCTTTTCTCACTGTTGGCATAGTTGTCCTTTTTTCTTTCTTCAAATTTCAGAGGCCTTCCCTGACCACCCAATATTGTAGTATTATCCTCTTTGTTTCTCTTTTTTCCCCACAGTATTCTGTTTTTGCCTTCATAGGTCTTGGCAACACTGAAACATGCTTGTTTACTGACTACCTATAAGATCAGTCTAGTGTGTCTATTCTGTCCAATATCCTAAACAATTAACACAGTGCCTGCTACTGCTGCTGCTGTTAAGTCTCTTCAGTCGTGTCCAATTCTGTGCAACCCCATAGATGGCAGCCCACCAGGCTCCCCCGTTCCTGGGATTCTCCAGACAAGATCACTGGAGTCGGTTGCCATTTCCTTCTCCAATGCATGAAAGTGAAAAGTGAAAGTGAAGTTGCTCAGTCATGTCTGACTCTTAGCGACCCCATGGACTGCAGTCCACCAGGATCCTCCATCCATGGGATTTTCCAGGCCAGAGTACTGGAGTGGGTAACAAAGTGTCTAGTGCACAGCAAATGCACAAATATTTGCATAAATGTGTAACCAAGTACCTTGCGTTTTTCCAAGGACTGTATTTTTCCATTTATATCACTATTAACAATAAGCATCTCAAAATCATATTGACAGCCCTAGAGTTAAATGTGGAAGATACTCCTCTTACTAAAAATGTTTCATTGTTAAAAGTATTTCCTCTTCGTCTATTTCTAAATTATTAGTCAAAACACCATTGGAGGTCTCAGTTGAATGTTAAATGCTATTTACAAACCAAAGTTAAATGTGAAATTGGAGGCTAAAAGTTTTTTTAAACTTTAAATTGTCAGAGAACCAATGGCAATACTAAAACATGAAATGAAAGGTTTTCTCAGTCACGTGATCTAAATGATTATAATAAAAGTAAGTTTGTGGACAACTATACACATACCATATAGCAATTTAGAATGTACTATTATTGTAGTTTAACAAAAAAAGAATTCTAGTGCTGTTTAATGCCATGAGACAAGTAGAGAAATAGGGATATTTCCATCCAACAAAGCAGCAGTCAGCTCTAGGGTCCCATTTTTTTTCCAATGAATTCACCCAGGTGCCATAGGTCTTCCAGAGTTCATTTATTTAACAAATACTTATTTAAACTTTTAATGTGTTTACTTTGAAGTCTTCTTAGAATATTAGCTTATTTAATGCTGATAACAATCTTTTGAGTAGGTACTATTAACCTCTCAGTTCGTAGCTGTGAAAAATAAGGCCTGGACACATGAAATGACTTTGAAGGTGGTAAGAAGGAAAGCTGGGATTTAATCCCAGGAGGTCTGACTCCCAGATCAGGGTGCTTAACCTTTATACTGAGGGTTACTTTGGACTTTGAGTTTAAAAGCATTCAGTCTATCAACAATTACATCTTTCTGTATTCTTCCCACAAACTGCCTTTAAAACATTTTCCATGATTTACAAGGACCGTTTTTCATCAGCCATCAGCTTTTCTCATCCTGTCCAATATGTATTTAGCTTTTCTTTCCTTGATTTCTTCTAAAGAGGACCATATGTCCCCAAGACGAGGAACTGGAAACTGGAAGCTATAAATTTATAGAAGAAAGTAAAACTTGTAAGATAGTCTTATCTAGGAAGGCTGAATACCTTACTTCATTTTCAGAACTGGACTTCTGCACCAAAACTGTTTGGAAATAGGATTTATTCTCGTTCGGAACAGTGGGGATTATAATTACTTATGCATTCCATTCACTGACAGCTTTCTTCTGTACTTAGAGGTAACCAATTCTAATGTCTTTGCGTGACTTATCCAAGGGGGAAAACTTTCTGTTCTATTAATCCCTAGAAGCTGATTAAAGATCAAGTCAGAGACCAGTCTATTATAGTTTTAATCCTCATAAACTCTAAATCACTTTACTCCATCTCATAGCCATGGACATCTGTAGATCCATCCAGTTATCTCCAAATGCATGATTCTGATGCTGAGGTAGAATAGGTGAGAAAAAAAGGTGAATTACTCATAAAGACAATAAAAACTCTGAATCCAAGCACATACATATCATAGCAATATTCAAAATACAGGTTATGTGCATGCTAAGTTTCATCAGTCATGTCCAACTGTTTGTAACCCTATGAACTGTACTTGCCCCACTCCAGGCTCTTCTGTCAATGGGATTCTCTAGGCCAGAATACTGGTGTGGAGTGCCATGTCCTCCTCCAAGGGTATCTGTCCAACCCAGAGTCTCTTGGTCTCCTGCGTTGGCAGGCAGGTCCTTTACCACTAGCGCCACCTGGGAAGCCCACAGATTATATACTGTAGTAAAATCTTGAAAATGTAAAAGAGAGACATCAGAATAGATTCAATGTCAATTTACATCAATGACTGGAGTAGCTATTAATGAAGCTATTAATGAAGATGGGAGAGACACTAGAATTTAAAAGGGGGAAAGGATGATTTTAAAGACAAAAAACAGACAAGTAAGAATGATTTTATTCAGGCTCTTAAAATAGGAAGAACACCCCAACCCTGAGTACCAGAGTGTTTCTGATGGGTGATGTTGCATTAGAACTCTGTAGGGAAGGACAGACATGTTACACGTGAGATGATTTACATTTGGGATGGTTGTAATCAGAGGAAGTCTAGGTCAGTTAGCTGAACAGGAAACGTTTTTCTCTGTGTCTAGGAAGCTTCAGAGGGACCCACAGTCATAATCTCAGCTATTCATTCATGAGACAAAGAATGGGAAGTTGGAGGGTCTGGGTCTGATCTTGTCAGCACATTCAGGCAGAAAGGGGAAAATCTGTGTTTGGGCTTGTCCTGGGTAAACAAAAGAGTCACGTGGAAATCTTATGAAGTCATGAGAAAGAGTGGACCGTGGGTTTTATCAAAGTCACGGGGAGGAGGCTTTTTGTGGTAAGCCATTGCCCAGAACATGATAAGGTGGGTACACTTCTCAATGATTGTTAACTTGTGGGAGCACAGGGCTTAGGCAGTTTCACCATTGTCAATAGCAAATGGATTCAGAGCAGGGGCATCAATGGACACATAGTGAGATGTGAGTGTGCATTAGTAGCTTGGTTGTGTCCAACTCTTTGCAACCCCAAGGACTATAGTCCTCTAGATTCTTCTCTCCATGGAATTCTCCAGGCAAGAATATTGGAGTGGGTTGCCATTTCCTTCTCCAAAGGATCTTCCCAACCCAGGGATCAAACCTGGGTCTCCTGCATTGTAGGCAGGTGCTTTACCATCTGAGCCATCAGGGAAACCCCATAGTGAGAGATCAATTCAAATAGATCTAAAGGCAACAAGCCACTCTGGGAGGGAAAAGGGTTTCCATAAAAAGTATCCAGTAAAAAGGGACCTACTGAAGATGATGTAGTTGGAGTCCCTAGAAAAAGACCAGTCCACTGAACCCAGGTTACTGCAGAAACAGGACTTTTAAATCACAATGGCAGGTTTGCAGATGAAGCTTAAGAATGGGCAGTGACTCTCAAGGCCAACATGAATAGTGCATCCAAATCAACTTTAGGTAGAATAAAGCACAAACCTGCACAAATCTGACTATTGGGTTAAAGTAATTATAGTTAAATCTAGCCATGAATACTTGTATAGAGTTTGAATCCAGAGCTCCTCTAGGTATCTTTACACCAATTTTTGCACCCTGCTGGTAGCTTATTATGGAAGAGGAACACAGGGGGAAAGATCATGGTCCCAAATCAGTTGACTTACTGAAAACCCCTTAATGCCTCATGGATAGTTGTTTTTTGTTTTTTTTTTTTTTTTTGGGGGGGGGGTTGGTATGTTTTTGCCCCGTGGTGTCTCAGAACAAATGGCAAGACATTCATCTGATTGTAGTTTTGTGCATGGTCTAATTTTTCCCATTTAAAAATCCCAACAATAAAACTGCCAATGATCTGTAAGGATGGGTAAAGTGCTGCTGCTGCTGCTGCTAAGTCAGTTCAGTCATGTCCGACTCTGTGTGACCCCATAGATGGCAGCCCACCAGGCTCCCCCATCCCTGGGATTCTCCAGGCAAGAACACTGGAGTAGATTGTCATTTTCTTCTCTAGTGCATGAAAGTGGAAAGTGAAAGTGAAGTCGCTTGTCGTGTCTGACCCTTAGCAATCCCATGGACTGCAGCCTACCAGGCTCCTCCATCCATGGGATTTTCCAGGCAAGAGTACTGGAGTGGGGTGCCATTGCCTTCTCCAGGGTAAAGTACAGTAACAGGATTAAATGGAATCTCACGATAATCTCAGCACATCAGATTAACAATGCATAAAATTTCTCCTATACCTAATCTTCTACTGACATTGCTATATTATAAGCAGGTAAGCTGCTAGGTTTGAATTTCATCCCCCTCCCCAATTTTAACTTTATTAGAAGTGCTAAAATGAATCAAAAGGCTAAAACTTGCTCCAAGAAGAGAAAAAAGAGGAAATATTGCAGGGGAAAAAATCACTCGAAAGTGAAGACGTGATCATGGAAAACAGGTCAGGTGAGAATGCTAAATTCCTAATCAGATTCAGCTCAGGCATACAAATACCCATAAGTATAGGGCTTCCCTGGTTGCTCAGCGGTTAAAGCGTCTGCCTCCAATGCGGGAGACCCGGGTTCGATCCCTGGGTCGGGAAGATCCCCTGGAGAAGGAAATGGCAATCCACTCCAGTATTCTTGCCTGGAGAATCCCCTGGACGGAGAAGCCTAGTAGGTTACAGTCCACGGGGTTGCAAAGAGTCGGACACGACTGAGCGACTTCACCGTCACCATAGACTTCCCATGTGATGCTAGTGGTAAAGAACCCGCCTCCCAATGCAGGAGACGTAAGACACAGGTTTGATCCCTGGGTCAAGAAGATCCCCTGGAATAAGAAACTGCAAGCCACACCAGTATTCTTGCCTGGAGAATTCCCATGGACAGAGGAGCCTGGCGGACTACAGTTCATGAGGTTGCAAAGAGTCAGACATAATAGAGCAACTAACACTTTCACTTTCATACCAAAGATAAGCTCTATCTAAAGAAGTTTAAAGTTTGTCTGAAGAAACTCAAAAATGTTCAAAAGTTCGATTCCTAATCATTCGTTGTCAGTCACATTACTTTGCTCTTGGTTTTGTGGTTATTTCAGAAGTTAGAACTGCTATAGAATTTATATTTCTGTTCATCATCTATTTCTATACTTCATCTCTATGGCTTTTTGTAAAATGCACAAAGACTTTTCTCCTGTTTTATAAGATCTACAGTAAAGTGTAGTGTGTTCGTACCTCCTCATCTTATTATTTACCAAGTGTCTGGTCATATTGTAGGATGTACTTCCTTGTCCTCTGGTGAGAAATGGAGCCACATTACTAGTTGTGGCCAATGAAATGTGAGCAGTAGTGACCTGTATAATTTCTGAGCTGGAGTATTTAATTTCCCATATAAGACCTTCAAGTTCGCTTTCCCTCACTAGAGTGACCAGCAATATTGCTGTTAGTGGCTGTTTCATTAGGCTGGATTCTTAAAGTGAAAAAGATATGAAGCAGAGATGCGGCTGACCTGGAGCAAGAAATGCATTTTTAATGAAATGCATTTTTAATGAGCTGTGGAAGTTTTTACTTGTTTCCTGAATGTTTGTTACTATAGTATAACCTAACCTATCATGACTGATACAATTACATTTGCATGTGAAATATTCTTGATACATTGTTGTTTAGGTGCTAAGTCTTGTCAGACTCTGCAACCCCACCTCTCCGGCTCCTTCTTCCATGAGATTCCCCGGGCAATACTGAAATGGGTTGCTGTTTCCTTCTCCAGGCAATCCTCCCAATCCAGAGATAGAAATCATGTCTCCTGTGTCTCCTGCATTGCAGGTGGACTCTTTACCCACTAAGCCACCTGGGAAGCCCCAAAGTATGGGCCCAACTGAATTATAGGTTCCAACCAGAAATCAGAAAGGACCCCAAACAGGGCTTTCTTCAGTGATTCACACTCTGCAATGAGAAATAAAAATCAGAGCCTTTAATGCAGAGGTGGATGTCTTATTAAGCAAATCAACACTTAAAGAATGTGAAAAAGAAAAGAAAAAAGAATAGTTTCTATTTGATCGTTGGCAGTGTTGTAGCAGGTTTATTCAATTTTTGTAGCACAATAAAGATATATTATGGAAACTGGGTAAAAAAAAGAGGCAGCTGTTTAATTGTAATAATTGAATGAATAATTACATGGCAGCTCTTTGGCAGATGATTTACAGTGAAATGAATTTCTGTACTAATTATTTTCAGTAGCTAACTCTTGAATATAAAAATCTGCTCAGTGATGAAGATCCAAATATGAGTAATATGAACTCCCTGGCATGAATGGAAACTGACAAGTGAATAGTAGGGGGGGAAGAAATGGACGTGAAGCAGAAACAAGTGCTCTAAGAGTTGCACACTCCAAGCTGTGGCAGGCCTGGGGGTTCTAAAAAGGGGTAAATGATCTAGTGGCTATGGCTGCTAAGCCATTCCATAGTTAGTACTAGCCTGTAGAGGCAGCTGCTTGAATAGAAAACTGAGTATCAGAGAGTAGTTGGTAGTAAGAAGCCACTGAAGGAGTGGGCAGAGCAACTTATTAACTTGATACAAAGTCAACGTTATTTTGAGAAAGCCGGCTTTCTTGCTATCCAATCTAAAATCTAGCAGCTCTGTTTCAACTCCAATTACTTCACTACTTCCACACTTTGGGGTATCAGTTTGTGGTTTAAGATTTGGCAAGACTGTGCACAGGAGAAGCAAGCCAACAAATGGTCCAAGTGAAAGCAAACTCATTGCCTGTGTGTATAAGCATAGGTTTAAGGCACAGTGTAAAAATAATCACAGGGAAACAATGGTAAATATGTAATCAAAAACATGTTAGAAGGAACGAGAACAAAAGAATATAAAAAAAAATGGGAAAATTTCTGAAACAATATCTCAAAGACTGCTTTTTTAAACTATAGCATGCTCTTCCTTCGCTAAACAAAACCAGTATTTTCTCTCCTCAGCAATGTTTTCTGTCCATGTAACAGGATCATACCCATTCTTTGTTGAACCGTTTACACTGAGGTAACACTGGCCTACTTACTGTCAGATGTTTAAGGCAGTTGGAAGGAGATAGCCATGTATAACTTCAAAAAATTACTCCTTCAATGTTAAAATTTGATTTTTCAAAAGCAGGCTGTCCAAATATTTAAGAGGATGGCAATAAAAGTGTGTTGTGTATAGAACATATCAAGGGTGACACCAACTCCATCCATATCTACTGGATGGAAGCAAGATGTGCTTTTCTGAGAGTTTATAGTAGGCAAAAAAAAAAAAAAAAAA
>SJYX01005030.1:33716-53223 GCA_006410675.1 Oreotragus oreotragus
TCCGCGCCCGCTCGCAGCCCGCCGCCCCGCGGCTGCCCTGCTCCCGCTGCCGCGCGCCCGCTGGGGGGTGCGGCGGGGAGAGGCGCCGGAGGCCCGGCCGCATTGTGACGTAGCGGGGCCGCGGCAGCGCCTCCGCCGCCCGCCGGCTCCCGCGGTTCCTGCTCCCGCCGCCGCCGTCCGTCCGTCCGTCCGCCCGCCCGTCCGTGCGTCCGCATTTCTGAGCAGCCGCAGCGCCCGGCGCCCGGGGTGAGTGCAGGTCCCGGGGTGGACGCCGCGGGGAGACGGGGGCGGGGCGCGACGGCGCGAGCGGCTGAGCCTTTCCAAGTTTGCACCGGGCGACCCGGGCGGGGGTCTCCCCGCCCCGCCGTGAGCCGCGGGAGGGGCCCTTTGTGCGGCGAATCCCGGGGGCTCGAGTGCCTCTGCAGGAAGGGGTTGGGGGTCTCTATGGTGACGTCGGCGGCGCCTGCCTAGCGGCTTCTCGTCTTGAGGGAGGGGGAGGAGCCCCCACCTCAGGTTCCAAAGGACTGCTCTTTTCCTTTGCCGCTTTCGAGTGGTTATTCTCCCTGCCACCTGGGGTGGTGTGCGAGGCAGGGATGGGCAGCGCCGAGGCTCCTAACTGAGGTAACCAGGGACGAAGGAATAGTCACAGAACCCGTACCCACAATAATAACAGTAATGGCAACAGGGGGGCGCCTGGGGCTGCCGCGCGGCCCGACGGGAGGCCCTCGCTCTTGGGCACCGCGGCCCCTGGCTGCCCCGTCCGCTAGGGCTCCGACCGCCACCCTCGGGCGCTGTCCTGTGTCCCCCGCTCGTCCGGGTCCACTGCATGTCGCCAGGGGTGTTTCTCTCCTGGCCTCCTTTCGCGGTGATGTCTCTCATCTGCAGGTGGTAAGCGAGGTGACTGGTAACTTGGCTATTGTCAAATGCCACGTTTTGTTTATTTCATTTTTACGAAAGGAAAAGAGGGAAAATTATGAGCCATTACTGGCAGCCATACAGTTTCCACAGGAAATACTAGCATTCTTTGAGGAACACGCTACTGCTTGCGGGGAAGAAAGTCTTTAGGAAACAAAAAGGCAACAGCATTGTTGCTCATTTTCAATGGACCGCTAGGAGAGGGGAAACGTGGTGTTTTTTCCTGTGGGAACAGGCTTGCCTTGGGAAAGTTAATTAAGAAAGCTTACACTGTCGGTGGCCCGTTTTTCACGTGCTGGTGGCTGGACCCCACTCCTCCTGGCTATTACTGACAACTGTCCATCAAAGACCGCCAGGAAGGGAGAACCATTGCAGGACAGTCTCACCACACACCATGTGCTGTGGAGCCCAGCCAGGGTGCAGTGTGCAAAATGAAATAAGGGCTGTCTGGGGAGGTTTATGAGGATTGCATGTGTGCAGAGTATGTCAGTTCTCCAAGGTGTCACTCTAAACACATCATTTTCAAGCATGGCTTTCCCTGCTGAATCTGCAGAAAGGCGAAAACCTATTTCTCTTATTATGGAGCAGACGTCCCACTTGGGGATGGGTTGAAATCTGTATTTCGTTTGTATATATTGAAATTTTCAAAGGCAGAGAGGATAAGGTTTAGGAAAGCAGTATGCTAATGGGTTCACATCTAGAGAATGTCTGTTGGGTATTTCTGATGCATCTCAACGTTAAATTACGTTCAGCCTGGCTGAGTCTAGGGAGACACCCTTCAGGTGTCCTTTATTTGAAAAAGTGTGACATTTTGTTCCCATTGCAGAAGTCTCTCTGGAAGGCAGTATTAACTGAAGATTACCCAAATATGTAGGAGTTTCAGGTCTAGACACAGAAAGAAAATGGTGCTTCTCTTAAGGATCTTTGGACATCTCAGTTAGAAGTAAAATATATATAAAAAAATAATAATACAGCTTTGAACATAAACTTCATTTTATTTAGAGCAAGCATTTCATGAGGAAAGGTTACAATATGGTAGATTTGAAATGATGCTGCAGTTATTGATTTGACATTCACTACTGTGTATGGATATCCAAAAGGAAGGGACTAAGGCAAATGAGTTTCTCTGTCTACTGTGTCATAGCTCTGCTACTTTCAACTGGTTGTTCTTGTGCAGGTGTACAATGGAAATTCAGAACAGAGGCCAAGAAACTTTGTGCACTGTTGTCTTGGAGGGAATTGCAGCAGTATTTTACTGCTCTTAAGAGGAGGAAAACCCACATAAACATCTAATACAAACAAATGATCTTTGATATTATCAGAGAAAGCCTAGAGTTATTTTTCTTGCCAGATTGAAGGCATTTCTTGTCAAAAGAGGAAATCTCCCAAGGAGCAGGTGCATCATTATAAGAAACACAAGGGAATTTTTCTTTTAAATGCAAAATCTAATTGAATAGCAACAGGAGAATCAAGTGACACTCTTAGAATAGAAGGTTTGTTTTTGGTAGTCTGTCAGATTAGGGTTGCAAACCACATAGGAGAAATAGGTGTCTTGGGAGAAAAATAATTTCCTGGTGAAAATCAAACATTTGCTTCTGTGAAACTTTTACCTTTACATGCTTGTTTCCTTGTGCCCCTTAGATTGGTGTGCAGATTCTACTTGCAAGAATTAATTTTCTGGAAATGATTCAGTGAAGTGGTTACTAATATGTATACTATGCATGATTTTATGCCTGTAGATAACTGGATTTTATATTTTATAATTTATATATCTTATCACTCCTTTTTTAAGCTTTTAAAATTATTGATCAAAATATGTGTTGAAATGATTATTTTTTTGATTTTTAATTGATATGATTGACAGCTGGGTCCTAGGAAAGTGCTGATTGATTACTAGTCATTCCATATACACTTTGTACATACATGGGGTATAAATATATAAAATGCAGTGTCTCTTCACAAAGAACTTACAAGGGGAGAAATAGGATACATGAAAAATTAAGTAACGATACAAAACATGAAAGAAGATATTTTATGGTTAATTGCACAAGACAGTGAGCAGTAATTGAAAAGGAATTCCCATAAGAAAGTAACCAAGTCAGCTTAGATGTTTTTTCAGTTATCCATTGCTGTGTAACAAATCATCCCCAAATCATTGCTTAAAATGACTGTATTGCTTGCAGTTGTGTGGTTGGTGGTTCAGGTTGGGTTTAGCGAGGTGGTTCTGCTGCTGCTCTTGGCTGAGTTCCTCTGTTATCTTCAGTCACCTGGTAGATCTAGGATGGTCTCATTTATGTCTGATAGTTATTAGGTCAGGTTAACAGGAAACTGGCATGGCCTCCCATTCTCCAGCTCACTAGCCTGGGCTTCTTTGTGTGACAGACAAGCAGTATTCCAAGAGCAGCAAAAGAACAAACCCCAGTTTAAGGTGGGTTTTAAGCCTCTGCTTGTGTTATATTCGCTATACCTTCCCCTCGGCCAAATCAAATCACAGGGCAAGAGGGTATTGAAAGACTCCCCTTGCTGTCAGCGGGAGCTGCAAAAATTTGTGGCAATTTTTTTTCCACCTAGTATGTGTATGAAAATGCTTGTTCCAGCCAATGTTTTTGTGCTGAGGGACAGCGTACTGTAAGCTAGTATACTTGGAGACAGCCCAGAACTGAGCTTAGGGAATTGCCCTATAAATCATTGTCCTGTAATCTTTGTTCTGTAAACCACAGAAAGAAAAGGAATGACAACGATAATAAAATTTTAGCTATATCCTGTGCTAGTGGTGTGAGGATGGTTTGGAGACAGTAGGCTGGTAGCAGAGTCAGCAGTCCATTGTTGAAGGGTGAGGACGGCTCTGACAAAGGTGGAGGCAGAGAGGACGGAAAGGAAGGGATCGATCTGTGCATTTGGGCTAAGTCTCTCCGTCGTGTCCTGTCCAACCCTTTGTGATCCTATGGACTGTAGCTGGCCAGGCTCCTCTCTTCATGGGATTCTCCAGGCAAGAATACTGGAGTGGATTGCCATGCCCTCCTCCAGGGGATCTTCCCAACCCAGGGATCAAATCCGTATCTCTTCCATCTCCTGCATCGGCAGGTGGGTTCTTTACCACTAGTGCCACCTGGGAAGCAGGGATTGATCTGGGAGATCCCATATTTTGGATTAGGTGACNAGGCAAGAATACTGGAGTGGATTGCCATGCCCTCCTCCAGGGGATCTTCCCAACCCAGGGATCAAATCCGTATCTCTTCCATCTCCTGCATCGGCAGGTGGGTTCTTTACCACTAGTGCCACCTGGGAAGCAGGGATTGATCTGGGAGATCCCATATTTTGGATTAGGTGACTGATTATACAAGGTTAGCAAAAGCCTAGAGTCAGAATCATTATGAGATTTAAAAAAGCTTAAGTGACTGAAAGAATGATTGTGCTGTTGTGAGAAATAGAGAAATCAATAAGTGATTTATTTGGGGGGAGGTGAAAAATTCAGTGCCAGGAAGATTGATTAGAAGAGATAAATGAACGTGAGAATGCTTTATAAGCTGCAGAGTATACTATGAATGTTACAATTGCTTAGTGTTTAAATCACAGTGGATTGTATACAGTTATGTTTCTCTAGTTGTAAAGCAACAGAAAACAAATGCAACCTGAAGGATATCCTGAGAGTCAAAGGGAAGTCAGAACCACTCTCAGGATAGAAACAGAACTCCTCTAGGGAGCTGGGGAGTAGAAACTGAAGGTCTCGTTCCTGAGGCACACAGCTGGCTGTTGGCCCTTAGAAGGCTCTGCCCTTGTACTTAGCAAAGCAGGAAGAACTCCTTTGGCCTAGTTTGAGTGGCAGGCACACTGCTGAGCCAGAAGCGTTCATTGACAGCCCTGCTCAGATAGCACGCAATGGGGAGTAAGTGGGTGCTTCCTCAAAGGACTTGGGAGCACTGCTGTCAGAATTGAGAATGGACACAGGGTAGCAGAACCAACAAATCCCTGCCAGAGATGAACACTTGATTTCTTTTGGCCTGACTCCTGGGAGGAGAAGGAAATGGCAACCCACTCCAGTATTCTTGTCTAAGAATCCCGTGGACAGAGGAGCCTGGTGGGCTGCTGTCCGTAGGGTCGCACAGAGTCGAACATGACTGAAGCGACTTAGTATGCATGCATGCATTGGAGAAGGAAATGGCAACCCGCTCCAGTATTCTTGCCTGGAGAATCCCAGGGACAGAGGAGCCTGGTAGGCTGCCATCTATGCGGTCACACAGAGTCAGACACGACTGAAGCGACTTAGCAGCAGTAGCAGCTACTGGGAAGTGGGCAGGGTAGGAGGTGACTCTTTAGGCACATTTGCTTAGAGATACCAGTGCATTCGTGACAGCTAACACCCATGCTAGTGGCAGGAGAGAGCCAGCACAGTGTAGGCTCCTCTGTAAACGTCAGTGGCTGTTTCATTAGAGGGGAGAGGAATGTAAAACACGTTCTTTCCTGTCTTTCACCTGAGGGTTCAGTGGAGGTGCTGCTTCGCCAGCCTTGTTTTATAGGTGGCCTGTCTGAAATTCAGGTGGCCTCCCTACCATAGAGTGCAGCTGTCAGGCTGGCCTGAAACATCTGGCCTCACTCATATCCCACAATTCGGCTCAGCAGCACACACAGCTGTGCCTAATGGAAGGGCCTGGGATGGACCAGCTCAAACCCAAGCCCACACTTTTTTATATCCCAGAAGATATTCCATAAACGTTAGTTTAGTGAGTGAATGTGCCGTTCTCTGCCACAGTAACATTTTCTAAAGCAGTCTGGTCTGGATTTTCATTATTCACAGAAGAATTGGCTATAAAGTCCCTAAATACCTTTTGTAGATTGAAATGTTTTAAGGTACTGAAGGTGGTGGTTTAGTTGCTCAGTCATGCCTGACTCTTTGCCACTCCATGGACTGTAGCCTGCCAGGCTCCTCTGTCCATGGGATTTCCCAGGCAAGAATACTGGAATGGGTTGCCATTTCCTTCTCTGGGATTTTCATTATTCACAGAAGAATTGGCTATCAAGTCCCCTAAATGCCTTTTGTAGATTGAAATGTTTTAAGGTATTTGTGTCACAGAAATACAGGTTTTTATAATCCCAGTTACAAAAACAGACCCTGGGTTTTTTTGAAACACAATTGTCTTTACTTTTTGTATCTGTCAGGACTCTTGGCAGCAAGTCACAGAAACCCAGTGTTCAAGTAGGAAGGAAGGGGCATATCGTGGCTCCTGTGCTGGAAAAGTTCAGGGAGGACCAAGTTCTGATTTTCTGTCTTCTTCATGGTGGTAAAAATGTTCATCAGCAGCTTTAGACTTAATCCCTGTGGGAAAAGAGAATAATTCAGGATTAACTCTAATTAGACCACTTTGATCATATGCTCATGCCTGAACCAGCTTTTTTGGCCAGAGACTGGGAATATGCTCCTTGGCTTGGCCTTGATGATGGGCCCAGTCCTGTCCTGGAGCCTTCAGGAGCAGGAGGGAGTCTATGTGAGGGGTGGCTGGGTGCTAGGGAAGGTGCATGGGAGGATGGAGAGGTTTATGGGGGGAGGGTGGTCAGTAAAGTCCTCCTAAACCCTGTGACCCGAGAGCAGGAAACGGGTGGATTTTAAAGAGAAAATACTGAAAAGAAGAGAGTGGAGGCTGTGTAAGCAGAAGATACCTATTGTTCCATCTGTTTTCCCTGGAGGACATAGTATATCTTGCTAAGCCACCAAGCCGTAAACCTGGGGATGGCCCTGGTCTTTCCATCTTCCTTTCCACTTCCACCTAATCAATCACCAGGGCCTCCAGATCCATCTCTCAGTCATTCTTTTTCCCTACGTCGGTTTAGATCAGCGATCCCCTACTTTTTTGGCACCAGGGACCAGTTTTGTGGAAGACAGTTTTTCCAAGGACTAGGGTCATGGTGTGGAGAAGGAAATGGCAACCCACTCCAGTGTTCTTGCCTGGAGAATCCCAGGGACGGGGAGCCTGGTGGGCTGCTGTCTATGGGGTCACACAGAGTCGGACACGACTGAAGCGACTTAGCAGCAGCAGGGTCATGGTGGGAGGGTGGTTGGTTTCAGGATGATTCAAGCACATAGCAATTATTGTGTGCTTTATTTCTATTGTTATTACATCAGCTCCACCTCAGATCATCAGGCATTAAATCCTGGAGGCCGGGAACCCCTGGTTTAGATCCTCACTGCTTTTTACTCTTTCACTCCTCCCGAGTCACCCCTCAAATGCTGCTCCCAGTCTCTCCCTGCCAAGCCGTTCTCCTCACCTCTACCTGAGAGTTCTTTCTAAAGAGCAAAGAGTTAAAATTGAACCACGTGTCCATGGCCAAATAGTACAAACTTCCAGCGGTAAAATAAAAGTCATGGGGCTATAATATACAGCCTGGTGACTATAGTTAATAATACTATATTGCATAGTTGAAAGTTGCTAAGAAAGTAGGTTTTAAAAACTNTCTGTCCATGGGATTTCCCAGGCAAGAATACTGGAATGGGTTGCCATTTCCTTCTCTGGGATTTTCATTATTCACAGAAGAATTGGCTATCAAGTCCCCTAAATGCCTTTTGTAGATTGAAATGTTTTAAGGTATTTGTGTCACAGAAATACAGGTTTTTATAATCCCAGTTACAAAAACAGACCCTGGGTTTTTTTGAAACACAATTGTCTTTACTTTTTGTATCTGTCAGGACTCTTGGCAGCAAGTCACAGAAACCCAGTGTTCAAGTAGGAAGGAAGGGGCATATCCTGGCTCCTGTGCTGGAAAAGTTCAGGGAGGACCAAGTTCTGATTTTCTGTCTTCTTCATGGTGGTAAAAATGTTCATCAGCAGCTTTAGACTTAATCCCTGTGGGAAAAGAGAATAATTCAGGATTAACTCTAATTAGACCACTTTGATCATATGCTCATGCCTGAACCAGCTTTTTTGGCCAGAGACTGGGAATATGCTCCTTGGCTTGGCCTTGATGATGGGCCCAGTCCTGTCCTGGAGCCTTCAGGAGCAGGAGGGAGTCTATGTGAGGGGTGGCTGGGTGCTAGGGAAGGTGCATGGGAGGATGGAGAGGTTTATGGGGGGAGGGTGGTCAGTAAAGTCCTCCTAAACCCTGTGACCCGAGAGCAGGAAACGGGTGGATTTTAAAGAGAAAATACTGAAAAGAAGAGAGTGGAGGCTGTGTAAGCAGAAGATACCTATTGTTCCATCTGTTTTCCCTGGAGGACATAGTATATCTTGCTAAGCCACCAAGCCGTAAACCTGGGGATGGCCCTGGTCTTTCCATCTTCCTTTCCACTTCCACCTAATCAATCACCAGGGCCTCCAGATCCATCTCTCAGTCATTCTTTTTCCCTACGTCGGTTTAGATCAGCGATCCCCTACTTTTTTGGCACCAGGGACCAGTTTTGTGGAAGACAGTTTTTCCAAGGACTAGGGTCATGGTGTGGAGAAGGAAATGGCAACCCACTCCAGTGTTCTTGCCTGGAGAATCCCAGGGACGGGGAGCCTGGTGGGCTGCTGTCTATGGGGTCGCACAGAGTCGGACACGACTGAAGCGACTTAGCAGCAGCAGGGTCATGGTGGGAGGGTGGTTGGTTTCAGGATGATTCAAGCACATAGCAATTATTGTGTGCTTTATTTCTATTGTTATTACATCAGCTCCACCTCAGATCATCAGGCATTAAATCCTGGAGGCCGGGAACCCCTGGTTTAGATCCTCACTGCTTTTTACTCTTTCACTCCTCCCGAGTCACCCCTCAAATGCTGCTCCCAGTCTCTCCCTGCCAAGCCGTTCTCCTCACCTCTACCTGAGAGTTCTTTCTAAAGAGCAAAGAGTTAAAATTGAACCACGTGTCCATGGCCAAATAGTACAAACTTCCAGCGGTAAAATAAAAGTCATGGGGCTATAATATACAGCCTGGTGACTATAGTTAATAATACTATATTGCATAGTTGAAAGTTGCTAAGAAAGTAGGTTTTAAAAACTCATCACAAGGAAAAATGTTGTAAGTTTGTGTGACAAATTTTTAACTAAACTTCTTGTGATTATCATTTCATAATATATACAAATATCAAATCATTATATTGTATACCTGAAACTACTGCAACGTTATATGTCAGCTGTATCTCAATTAAAAAAAAAAAAAAACATTCGAAATTTCATAGCTCTGGGGAAGAAGCCCAAGCTCTTGACCATGAATTCTGGGGTTCCCCACGACGTGTGCCCTGCCTCCTATTGAACACAGTGGATGGATGGGAGGAGGGTGCACAGTGACTTCTAGCTGCCCACGTGCTCCCCATGCTGTAATGACCTCTCTAGCACTCAAGGTCACCGAGTGTCCTTTTTCTCTCTCATTTTCATCCTTTTGTGTCTGTTGTGGTCTCTGTGGAGTATTGCTTCTCCTTTCTTGACCTAGTGAAAAGCTGTTCCTCCTTCCTGACACAACTCAAGTGTTACTCTTTCGAGAAACCTTTGCTCGTCCAAGGCCCTGCCTTGGACTTGACCCTGTGGGACAGCATTGGGTATACTTTCTGTCTGTGCCATTGCTCTGAATGTCTCAAGCAAGGCATTGCCCTTCCTCGTCTTTGTATATTCCTGTGCTTGGTAACAGTGCCTCTCATAGGGATTTTTTTTTTAATGAATGAATGAGACATGTGTACTGAGTTGTTAACCTTTAGGTTTTTAAGGTGATTTTTTTAGATCACCTTAACTTGATTCTGTTTCCTTTAACTTGATTCTCACATTTGCTCCTTGGAACATTGGATATGAAGACAGGTTACTTTTGAAAATGCTGCTCAAACACTTTTCCATCAGTTCTCCCAACTGCTTGTTTCCTACTTGGTCACTAAAAGCTACCTGAGAAAAGAGCTGGAAAAATGCAAGTGGCCCAAAGTGAGTATCAAGGCTAGAATCTATGGCTCAGAGATCAGATGAGGAATAATTTTTCTTCCTACCATAAAGAGGCTATCTATTAATTAATATCTGAGGTGCTTACTCTGTGTTGGGTACTTACCAGCTCAGAGGCATTCCATTTATTCTTAGTGAATCCTCACAGAGGCTGTAGGAAGGAGGTATTAAGTTATCATCCTCTCTCTCCATCTGAGAAAACGAACATGTAAAGAGTTGAAGCAGCTTGCTTGCCACTGAGCTCTCCCTCCCTAGGGACTGAAGAGCTGCCAGACCCTCAGCTGGGCCATTGAGGAGTAGACCCCATCTCCGACTGGCTCTTCTGAGTCATCTGTTATGATGCTTTCGTTGTTTTTCTAAAATGCAGTGGCCACTTCCTGAGAGTAAAACCTTCCGGCTGCCTCCCTTGGCCACCCGTTACGTCAGAAACACTGCGGGAAAAGACGTGTTTAAAGAGGTAAGAACACCAGTTCTGCAGACAGTTGCAACCAAGATGCCTTTCTGCCTGAGGAATTCCCGTCGTGTTCCTGCGCTTCTGCTGCGACCAGGCAATAGAGGCCTCTTACAGAGGTTGTCCTGTTGTGGGTAACGCATAGGTCTTCTGAACAGGCATCGAAGAGGCGTCATTCTGAGAACCACCCTGCAACATATACTAAGGATACACAAAATGAGCTAAAGATTTTGGAAGCCATAGAATGTTTCTTAACCTGTTTTGAGTCTGAGAGCCTTTTGAGGCTATGATGAAAGTGATAGATTCTTTCCTTAGAGAAAAAAGATGTACACACACACACCCACACACACACTGTGTATCTGATTTCAAGAGTTTCCATCTGTGGATTTCCCCTGGCTCCATATACGCCAGGTTAAAAACCTGCTTAAAAGCTGTAATCTGGAAGAATGGTAATAGCCGTTGTTGAGTGTTTACCATGTATCACATGCAACCATTTATCATGCTTACCATGTGCCAGTCCTTTCTGAAAAGAACATCATAGCCAACCAGCCCCAAAGACGTGCATGATGAGGCCTGTTTTAAGCTGTCCTAAGTGAAGTTCAGAGAAGGAACTTATTCTTCCCCCAGCTGCCAAGTGGTGAGTGTGGAATTAAACGCTGAACCCCGATCTGCATCACTGCTCCTTCCTGCAGCCTCCACACCCGTTCCTCTTACTGTGTGAGGCATGCAACCTAGCCAAGGAGACTACCAGCCTCTGTCAGTCCTGACGGCCCTCAGCCTCTCTGTTGACAAAGTTGGTCTAGTGGCTGCTTCTGCCGCAGGAGCCTCCTGTAACGCTGGAGCAGATGAAGGCTGGAAAGGGGGACACGTAAGCAGAGTGGTTTCCTTTCAGGCCCCCTCTGCAGCTGAGAAGGCAGAGGGACCAGACGACAAGCTGCAGGTGGAACGAAGACAGGCTGACTCGTCAGTCTGGTCCCAGTTGAGCATGGCTCCCTGGAAACTAGAGCCTGCTTCTCGTCTGTTGATGATGTGACTGTTGTCCTTGGTTTGGCCTTCATGTAGTGGTGTGTCTGCTCCAGGTGAATCCGATGATAAGAGCTCTTCAGGCAGCACACACACCGTCCGCCTCTTCTCTTTGCAGCCCCTCGTGAGGTCCCGTGTTTTCCCTTCTCTCATTCTACGGCTCCTCTTCCCCTCTCATCTGCAACACCCCAAGACAGCCTCCTGGGTTTTCTCCCCAAGCGTCCACTGGTGAGCAGAACTGCCTGCTACAGTGATAGAATCCACGGTTCATTTCAGATTTTCCAGTAGACATGGTGAGAAAAGTAAAGGAAACAGGTGAAATTAATGTTAATGTTTTACTTGGGCTTCCATGGTGGCTCCGTGGTAAAGAATCCACCTGCCAGTGCAGGAGATGCAGGAGACTCAGGTTCGATGCCTGGGTCAGAAAGATCCCTTGGAGGAGGAAATGGCAGCCCACTCCAGCACTCTTGCCTGGAAAGTCCCATGGACAGAGGAGCATGGAGGGCTACATAGTCCATGGAATTGCAAAGAGTCGGACATGACTGAAGCTATTGAGAATGTATGCAGAGCACACATGCAATGTTTTACTTAACCTAGTATATCCAAAATATTAGCATTTCCCCGTGTAACTGATATTTTTAAATATCATTAATCAGATTCTTTGCATTCCCAAACTTTTTGAAATTTGGATGTATTTTATTTTAAAAATGTTAATTCTTATTGAAATACAGTTGATTTACAATGCTGTTATTTTCAGGTGTATCATGAAGTAATTCAGTTATACATATAGATATTTTTTTACATTGTCTTCTATTATAGGTTATTACAAGATACTGAGTAGAGTTGGGTGTACTTTATTCCTAACTCAGACCAGCCACGTTTGCCATGCTCGCTTGCCACGTGTGGCTGGTGGCGCCCACTCCAGCCTGCAGGCTTCAGCTCTGAAGTCCGTGTTGGGAGCCCCAAGGGCAGACCCAGCCCCCACCACCACCTCTGTCTCCCCAGCACTTAGCTTGCGTCTCCTCTGTCACCCCATGAGAGGTGTTGTACTCGATCGCCTGCACTCTTGAACCTGGGCCCTTGAGGGTACAGGCAACGTGTCGGTCATCTCTCTGTCCCTGGTGTAGAGTGCAGTGTCTCAGAGCCCACAGTTGGCATCTGTGGCATTGAATGCATTAAAGGAGGGGGAGGTTGTATGTAATCTCAGGAACTGAAGAGACTGGTATATGAGGCTCACCTCCCAGCCCTGGCTCCTGCCTTTCAATCCTTGGTTCTCTCTGGTGCCACAGAACCACACTGGAGTCAGACCGAATGGACAGTCAGAAGGAACACTATAGCCTAGAACTGTGCAGTAAGCTGCGCCTCCTCTAGTATTGAATCCCAGGGGAACTTATTGCAGTCTAGCATATTAAATCATAATGGTCTTATTTAACAGAAGGGGAAAAAAGCAGGACAGACCAAATACCAAAACAAACCTCATCCACTGGACAAGCCTCCTACTGAGATTGCAAAGAAGGCCAACCGACATCTAGAGTATTAAATCCACAGAGAGGGAATAGGCTGCATCAGGGAGCTGTTGCAGTCGTGATGATGAGCTTTCTCTATGCTTCCAGTGGTTTGAGAGTCATGACCACACCCTCTAAGAGAATGGGAGATTTATAGCCAGAGTTAGTTTGCCTTTGCATGTACAGTATTTAAATTTTGCATGTGCTCCTAACCAACTAACATTCATGTGCTTGCCTGTCTACTTTACCCTAATGATAAATGCCACGTAAAATAATTCATTCAGCCAAGTCTCAAAGGTTGGTGCTGCCACAATACCATACAAACCACATATTCACATAAAGTCAAAAGTTTGAAAATGGGAGAATATATCTGTGTTTGATCTATTAAGTCATATAAGCATTTTAAGGACCTCATGTCTCAGAAAAGAGAGTGCATGGAAATAGGAAGTGGAATCAGGCCTAACCTCTGTCTTCCAGTTGATTCCCATTTTCAACCTGGAAAGCTCATTGACCTGCTGGCAGCTTTTGTTTCTCAGAGTGCATACAGGGAAAAGTAAATCCTGCTGTCACACACTATGTAGGAGGAGGATGAATGAAGTCTAGAGAATGTTTTGAACAATTTCTCAAAAAAAAATTTTATTTGGAACAGTTGGAGGGCAAAGTAGCTGCCAATATTTCTGCAGAATAAATTCTAAAGAACTAGAAACATCATAGCATACATCCTATTGTAGATAACCAAACACTAACCATGTTTAAGTGATTTGATGATCTCTTTTTAATAAGTTGAGGATGGTTCAGGACAGACAAAGCTTTTCATCTGTTGGCTCGAGTTTTGGGAAAGCTGCTTTCGTTTGCCGCTCTTAAAAAGAACCCGTGGCTCTCCGTATCTGCAGTGTCCTTCATCCTACATGACGGCTCTGGTGTTGCTGTGTTGGTGTAATTGAAAACCTATAAAAGGCCGAGAGCTACTTTTGAATTGGCTCGGTGAACTTGGACTGGATTTGTCAAAGTGGTGAAAGGTTTAAAGGAATTTTCATAAATGAGGTCTCCAAGCTGTGTTTTAGCCATACAGTTCCAATGAACTCCAAGGCCCGTGAACTCGGAGAAAAGCGCCTCTGAGAAGGGCAGTCATATCAAGATGGAAATAAATGATTCATTTTTACTCCCCGAGTTCTGCAGACATAAGCACACTTAGCTGCTGATCATCATAATTTAACAGTACTGTTGTGCACTAAAAATACAATTTAAAAGTCTAATCTTTAATTAAGTTGAGTACTCGCAGATTAACGTGGCTACAAATCTTGGGCCCTGAAGGTAGCACAGTGTTTACTCTCGTTGCTAGGAAACAACAGCTCTTCACAAGCTACAGACTGACTTGGTAAGAAGAGGGACAAAAGCTTTTCCTACTAAGGGACTTGATCAGTTCTTCTTTGTTTCTGTCTCATAATGTATGTGAATGCATTTCATGCAGCACAGGTCTTGCAGCTTTTGTTGGCCACAGAAAGCCCAGGTATGTGCACTAAAGCAAACACTTCAAGGATGTTTGAAAGAGTTTGTTTGAAAGATCTTACCTAGAGCTCTTGGACAAAATAAGCTTCATCAAGTATTTGAGTTTTTAATGAAATGAACTTGTCCATTCATTAGAATTACGAAGGGAATAGATTGTTCTTTAATGTAGAATTATCATGAAGCTAATTGATGGCTTTGCATTCTCACCATTAGTGGGAAGCTGTCAAATTAGAATCAGCATTTAATCCAAGTTGATGGTTTTCCAAAATCATTAAAACTTGCATGTAGGAAATCAACTCTGCTATTCCTTTTTCCCTTTCCCTCTCTTTGGCAAACCTCACCGCGTGACACATTGTACAATAGTTTTTAAAAATGCAAAGCTAATGCTTGCACAGCATGAAAGGGGGTAGCGATGCCAGTTCATTTGCCTTGTTCCTGAAAAAGACGAAAGATTTCTATGTGCTATTTCAGTCAAGATCAGGCATGAAAGAATGGCCTCCCCAAGCTCAAAAGCAGAAGTAAGAAAAAACCCACAGGGACGTATTTCTGTTTGATCTATTGGAGTCAGGCCCTTGTACACAGGGCTGATGTTTCAAAGCAGAGGCCCTTCCTAAAAGATGGAAAATAGCAGAACACTTGTTTGTGTTGAGGAACAGCTTTTGATTGGCTTGTGCTTATTACAGGATTTTGTCCTAAATCCAAACTCAGAAGAATCTGGGGAGATTATATCTTTTAAGAAGGGTACTGCTGAGGGACAGGATCCTGACTGCACCCAACATATGTGCTCATGACCTCTCGGTGAGTGCGTGCATGCATACGTAGTCGCTTCAGTTGTGTCCGACTCTTTGTGACCCCATGGACTATAGCCTGTCAGGCTCCTCTGTCCATGGAATTCTCCAGGCAAGAATACTGGCTGCTAAGTTGCTAAGTCACTTCAGTTGTGTCCGACTCTGTGTGACCCCATAGATGGCAGCCCACCAGGCTCCCCCATCCCTGGGATGCTCCAGGCAAGAATACTGGAGTGGGTGGCCATTTCCTTCTCCAATGCATGAAAGAGAAAAGTGAAAGTGAAGTCGCTCAGTCTGTCCGACTGTTAGCGACCCCATGGACTGCAGCCCACCAGGCTACTCCGTCCATTGGATTTTCCAGGCAAGAGTACTGGGGTGGGGTGCCATTGCCTTCCCCGAAGAATACTGGAGTGGTTGCCATTTCCTCCTCCAGGGGACCTTCCTGATCCAGGGATCAAACCCATGTCTCCTGCATTGCAGGCAGATTCTTTGCCACCTGAGAAGCCCTGCTCTTGGGGATTCAGTTCAGTTCAGTCGCTCAGTCGTGTCCGACTCTTTGCGACCCCATTAATCGCAGCACGCCAGGCCTCCCTGTCCATCACCAACTCCCGGAGTTCACTCAGACTCAGATCCATCAAGTCAGTGATGCCATCCAGCCATCTCATCCTCGGTCGTCCCCTTCTCCTCCTGCCCTCAATCCCTCCCAGCATCAGAGTCTTTTCCAATGAGTCAACTCTTCACATGAGGTGGCCAAAGTACTGGAGTTTCAGCTTTAGCATCATTCCTTCCAAAGAACACCCAGGTCTAATCTCCTTCAGAATGGACGGATTGGATCTCCTTGTAGTCCAAGGGACCACACTTTAAATTTCCCTCTGGATAATTAAGGGCTCATTTCTGTTAGAAAACCTCTTGTTGATTTTGGTAAAAATGTTTTCTCAGTCTGTGCAAGTACCTAGCACAGTTTTAGGTTCATACTTATGATTAATACATGCTGGCTGGATAAGTGAGTCCTTCAGCATGTCTTGCAAGTAAATGTATCAATTATAAGACTGAAGGTTTACTTCAATGCAGTGAATAGAGGTTNGTAAAAATGTTTTCTCAGTCTGTGCAAGTACCTAGCACAGTTTTAGGTTCATACTTATGATTAATACATGCTGGCTGGATAAGTGAGTCCTTCAGCATGTCTTGCAAGTAAATGTATCAATTATAAGACTGAAGGTTTACTTCAATGCAGTGAACAGAGGTTATAAATGCTTGTCTTCTCAAAAGATATCATTGTGTAAGCTGTGTAATTTATGTTCAGAGCATCCCTTCGAAGCAGGATACTGTCAAACACTTGGGCAAAATACTATGTGATGGAAGGTCTCACTGCTCAGCCACTAGTTGGAATGGGGAAGGAATTAAAAGAATCTTAAGACCTGCTTTTATGGAACTTTTGATGCCAGAAGGGAATTTGGAAATTTGATAGTAGTAAGATGGAAAGGTGAGATAACAAAACTGACACACAGGTTACAAGCTTCTAGAGGGTGTTGATTATTTTTTGTTATTCTCACTGTCACCTGAAACACCCAACAGCATGCTTATAAATGGTGTGTGTCGGAGATGGTGCATGAAGGCAGACTGCTACACTGGTTATAAGTCTTGGAGCATGGGCTGGCTTAGTCTCTTACTGTGTGTGTGTGATCTGGGGCAGCTTACTGAACCTCTGGATATTTTGATATGATTTTATCTTTCACTACCAGATACCTACTGATTATTTCACTTACTCAAAGTAAGTTTGGGATGATTGGTATCAAATGGATTCTAATCCACTCTATTCCTTTCTCAGCCTACTCTGTGTGCTGAGATGTTTGGACTGAATCAGCAGGCTTGTTTTCTGGTTTCTGATTGGGTTTGGTCAGTGAGAGGCATCAGCAGGAGATGAGCTCCTGGCACTTGAGCATCTCCCTAAGGCTACTTTCTGAATTATGGGAACTATGCCCTCTTGCAGCTACTTCATACTGATAAATGCTCCCCTTTGGTTTTATTAGCTTAGGGTAATGCACCATCTCTTGTAGTTTGTTCAAACCCAGCCCACACCTTTGCAAATGGTCTCTTTATTAAAATACCCACAAATTGCATTTGATTGTGCCACTCGTTTCCTCATGGGAACCTGGCACAAATGTTTCAGAGGTCATTGTAAGAATGACGTGGTTTAGGCAGAATTTGAAACAGTGACCAACTCATAATAAGGATTCAACAAGGTTAAATATGATTATCATCAGCAATTGTTGTCTGTTACAAAATACTGGGTTTGTCATATTCATTGTGATTACAATGTTTTTAAAAGACAAGAAGAAAATAACTACCATGTTGCAGATGTTAAAAGTGGAAAAAGTGAAACAGAGAAGTCAAGAGCTGAGGCGCTCAGTGCTTCCGTTCTAGAACTGAAGAAGTGAATTGAAGACTTTTGTCCTTGTCTCTCTGTACAGGGTACAGAGTCGCAGTAATGTCTGGAAAAGCAAGTTACAACTTCAAAGTATTTACTAACTTAAAACATAACCTACCTGGAGTAAATGGATATGCCAAATATAATACATTCTATTTGTGACCGCTAAATAATAATTGTGTTGAGTCATGGACCCCTCAGCATCTTCACCTTAATTACTGTAAGAGCTGGGGCTCAGCATTTTCACATTTGTACCCTCTTGGTGGGTGTGAAGATATATGATCCTTAGCACTGAATTTCTTACAGACTCTTGAGGGTAGATCTATGGATTTTCTGCAAACACACATTTTTTCTTACTACCATCGAAGAATTCTTGTTCTTAAGTCATATAAAATAGGCCGTTCTGTAATAATTGGAGCCATCTCATCTTTAACTTATAGTACACTCAATAAACTGTTTGGCAAGAATGAAAACTAATGAATTCCCTGAAGGAGCAGTGATCAGTTTGAAAAACTAAACATCCTACAATGTCTTTCCATTTGATAATGAATTTGTCATAGTTGTTGAAATTTCAGAACATGTGGATGCATCTTTCAATATATCTTGGAAAAATTGTATACGTATTCACTAAGAAATTAGAAAGAAAGTGAGTTTCAGAAATGTCTCTCTCTCTCTCTTTTTTTTTTTTTTTTTTACAGTTAAGTAGAGTCAGGGGAGGGATAGCAATCTGAAAGGCCTTTTGATGTCAGTCCAAATGAGGATTTATAGACTGTCCCTTCCATTCAAGGAGCTAAGTGGCAAAAAGAGATATCTTGTTTCCAGAGAGGCTAATACTTCTAGAAGGAAGGATTGTTTTTCAACATTTGGATCTCTTTTTCTTCTTTAACATTTTCTTCAAAAGCGCATCCAGGTAAGATTGATGTCTTTCTTTATAAAGAATATGCCTTTTATATATTGGGCACTTAACCAATGGAAATTTTCTTAACTATATGTTTATTTATTGTCTTAAGGTGTCCTTTCTGGAGGAGACATCATATCCAAGTGCCATAGCGATCTCCCACCTGACCCTCATGAAGCCTCGCATTGCTTCCTTCCACCCATCTACTTCTGTTTAGATTTCCTCTCTTCCTATTTTTTTTTCATACTGAGTGAAATACAGTGGCATAGTCACCAAGAGGAACTAGTAGTATATTCATCATAGTTATTATTCTAAATGATAACACTTTTTCAGCACATCAGTTGTGTCGGCATACATACCAGCAGTGTGGGAATAAAAGTTCTTAGTAGATCATACTAAGTGATCCTAAAAATATCACACTATACCCAAGAACCTTCCATGGCTGCTTGCCAAACAGATGTAGGTATAGGTTTTTTAAGTTGAGTAATGGATGGTGTTTGCAGATGAAGGACATGTTGCTTTACATAGTCATTTGGTAAACATGCTTTAATACCTTTGCTGTGTAGAGGCAGTCATTTCCTTTTCTGAACTTTCTATCTAGTGGAGGACATAATTGGCTATCAATAGTAGAGGCGTAAGCTGAGTGCTGTAGTAGGAAGGTGTTGGGAGTAATGAAGTCCACCTAGAATCTGGAGGAAGGTGGTCAGATTATCAAGGTTTCTCAGGAAAACTGACATTTGGTTTAAGAGTTTAAGGCCAAATGGGAGATCACCAGGCAGAAAACTTCAGGGATAGTGTTAGGATCTAACAGACTTGAGAAATTGTAAGTATTTTGATGTGACTTCACAGTGACAGGTGATAACGTTCAGTTCAGTTCAGTTCAGTCACTCAGTCGTGTCCGACTCTTTGCAACCCCATGAGTCACAGCACGCCAGGCCTCCCTGTCCATCACCAACTCCCAGAGTTCACTCAGACTCAGATCCATCAAGTCAGTGATGCCATCCAGTCATCTCATCCTCTGTCGTCCCCTTCTCCTCCTGCCCCCAATCCCTCCCAGCATCAGAGTCCTTTCCAGTGAGTCAACTCTTCGCATGAGGTGGC